>CM033114.1:11175635-11420792 GCA_019321725.1 Paulownia fortunei
TTCCATATTACTTTATCACTTCCTTAGAATAATGTTTGAAAGTTAGTTATCATACGTGTTTGTGTGTATTGCCGCTGCAAACCCTCACGAGATTATAACTCATCCTCTATAGGCCACCTGAGGGTTTAAAGGTTTGTTGCATATGCTAAATGCAATTGTGATTTTCTACGAAAATCGATTAGTTTAGATTTATTTCTAGCTTGCTCGAGGACAAGCAAGGGTTAAGTGTGGGGGAATTTGATAAGTGCATATTTTAACATATTTTTATATCAAATTCTTTATACTTTTATTACTTTATTCTTGTTAATATTATTATTTTATTAATATTTTGTGTTAGGGAATCAATGAACAAAAAGAGATAAAAAAGAGCCAAAATAAAATATAAGAAGACAACATGTTTCGTGAGCAAGTTGGGAGATAATATTTTATTAGATCAAGAAAGCACCACAAATAGAAAAAATGGTCATTTTTGCCTAAGTCCATCATATGTAGATCAAAGTATATGCAAGAAATCACTTAGATTTTACAAGTGATTATTAGGTTCAAAATAAGCATATTTCCAAACTTGTGCAGTTTTCGTATTTTAGGCATAACTCTATATTCAAAAGCCCTATAAACCTGAATCTTACTTCATTGAAAGTCAAGAAATAGAACTACAACTTTGTTATTGGAGGCTTAACCCAATTCATCCTTTATTATAGCAAAACAATTTGTCGAATTATATGCATTAAAAAGATCTATCTATACTGACACATTTCCTTAAATCAAGCATAGCTTTCTCCTTAGTGGTTGAAATTCGTTGATTCAAGTTGCAAAAATGAAGCTAACACAAATATATAGATTTTATGTTGGTCACTTTTCCAAAATCAGCTAATTTCATAGAGAAAAATATGTGGCAAAATTTAGATTTGAAAAGGATATGTGAATTTAGAGCACATTTGAAGTTAATTTGGAGTGCATTGGGAGTGAATTTGGAAATGCCAATTTAGACACTCTTCTACTATAAATAGGGGTTCTTGGGTGGCATTCAAGATATACAAAAACCCTTACAGAGGGAAAGAAGGTTTTATTATTGTCTTTCTTTAGGCTAAATTTTTTAGTAGTAATGTAAGTTTTCTAGTAATAATAGAAATATATTCTTTAGTTTTTCTTCTATTTTTAGTCTTTTCTACTTTCATTATGTCTTTCTAAGTTTCATTTAGTTGAGGAGAAAGGATGAACCTCTTGATGGAGAAAGAGGAGCAGTTATAAAGGTTCAAAATGTCCAGGTGTGTTGTATCATTATTTTAATTTTTTATTGAAACCCTTCTTGTTTTGTGGAGATTCTTAATTTATTTATCAGCAATAGCACCATAAACACTTGAGTTCTTTTAGTTTATTGTACAGTTCTACTATACCTACTGCTAACGTAAAATCTTGATTTGTTGTAGATAAAGGTGTGCATAAATATTTGATCCCATAAACAAGTGTTGATGTTAAGATATAATTTGCAAACAGTAAGGCAATATCATAATTATCTTAATGCATGAGCTATTTTATAATATTTTTTTATTGGAACCTTTATTGTGTACGGATTCCAATAGTTGGCATTTAAAAGAGGTAAAAAAATAATGAATATTTATTTCTCTATTCAAAACTCAAGAGCAGATCTATAATCCTCAATACTTTTATTATTTTAATTTCTTAATTATAGTATAATTTTTTTGGCATAATCTAAACCATATTCAGCCCATCTTTTAAGAAATATAAACCCAAAAACTTCAAACAACTTCCTTTTGGATTGACCTCAAACTCTCAAGAAATTTATTACTCGACATAACTTGCACTTGTGTTTGCAACCTTAAAGTTATAGCAACTGTCGCCCGTGCATGTTGTTGTATGTGCGCGCAGTCGGCTATGTCCTGCGAGGCAGTAGCAGCATGGGTGACCATCGCCTATGCTTGCTAATACACCCGTGCCTAGTGGGTGCATGCAAAGCTTGCACGTGCACAAGCCTGTTGCATGTCTCCTGGTCGACAAATTGCTTGAAAGAGGTAGGCGTGCAGGGCTGGTTCTGGCTTAGCAGTGCACATGCGACTGGGCGGCATCTTGTTGTTTGGCCGCACGATGTGCTATCTAGGAGTCTATTTACTTGCAATTTTTCAAAATACTTAATTTTGTTGATTTTAAATTAATTGTTAATTTTAAAGTGCTGAAAAATTATTTTTTCAAAAAATAGAAGATAGTGTCTAAGTCTCGAAAATGCAATGTTTAACAACTTGGTAAGTTTATTTGCTTGAAAATATATGTGATGAATGTTTATTGCATGATTTATTTAGGGATGATCATGGGCCTATGACCAATGTGATTGGATATGTATTTTAATTATATTTAGATTTTTAGGGCTTGTGAGCCTCTTATTCTATTTTGTATTGTATTTAAATTATTGCAAATAGAGCACAATAGAAAGTGAGGTTTCTATTTTAGTTTTGTAAATGGAGGATGTTCGAAGCCCAAAGGCCCATTCTTGTATAGGTTATTAAGTGCAAATATAATAGAAAAGAAGAATCAAGGCTCATAAATGTATAGGTGTAAAAATGAAATGTTATAGAATAGTTCTTTATATTTCTATCCTTAGATTGACCTTGACCCATTTTATGGCTCAAACAGGTCACATAGGTTGGCCATGATCATCCCATCATTTTTTACATAGGATGCATGTTAGATTTTATTTAATATTTTTACTTGGGAAACATATGATGACAATCATTAAATAACCCACTTAGTAACAAGAATTTTTTGATTTCAAATTAAAATAGACAAGTTATGTAGGACATTTCGTTCCATGCCTACTATCAAAGGTCCATGACGTTGCTACCGCACTTGATCATCGGCCATAAATCGTAGGGTGATCTTATGTTGGAAAATTATAATCTCTACCAAGGATGGAGATGCTCATATGATGGACTTGTCATTATGTCAGCTATGAGTCATGGGAAATCTTGATAGTCCATCTACACAAACATTTGATGGGTGTTTGACACTTAGTATCATATAAGCTAATAAAATTGGGGCATACAGAAATATATGAGGCAAAATAAACTTGAGGGTTGTATAGTGATACAATCATCAAAGAGTTAATCATCGATAGATATATTTCATGGGCTCATAAAATTAAGGTGTAAAATATTTTCATTAGACCTCAAGCCCACTAGAAAATTCAATTTTCTGAACTTCCATTACGGGTGATGAAATTTGAAAAAAAATAGTGGGAGACATTTAGTGTTAAAGAACTTATATTAAATGAATATGATTTTCCCATAGTTTACACATTTTCTGCTTCATTTATATTTTGTAGATTATTCCACTAATAACAATCATTAAGCAAAATAAATTAACAAGGCCAAACTTCGTTGATTGGTTAAGAAACCTTAAGATAATCCTTCAATCTGAAAAATGGTCTATGTCCTCGACACCGCGCCTCCTTCGGCTCTACCGGAGATTATTTCTTTAGAGGCTTATGCAAATTATCTGCATTATGTTGATGACAATCTGCAGTCTTGATACTACATATTGGCATCAATGTCAAATGACCTTCAGAGGTAGAACGAGGACCAGGATACTGCTTATGGGATCCTCCTTCACCTACAAGAGTTGTATGGTAAGTGTACTAGGAAGAAAAGATATCAAATTTCAAAAGCACTTTTTAGACGTCATATGATCAAGCGCTCTTCAGTCCATGACCATGAATTGAAGATAATAGCCCTTATTGAAAGGCTTACGTCTATTAAAGTAGTTATAGAGAATGAACTCTATACGGACCTACTACTGCAATCTCTGTCTCACTCATTTGACACATTTGTTGTCAACTTTAACATACACAATATAGAGATTAGTCTACCCTGAGCTTGTGAACATGTTAAAGACGACTGAGTCCACCATGATAAAGGACAAGCCAGTCATGCTTGTTGCATCTTTTTTCCAGACTTCAAATAAGTGAATTCTCATAAAACCTTACAAAAACCATCACCCAATCTCTAACAGAAAAGTTAAACAATATAAGCTATTCTTTTGGTGCAAATCTCTACTACACTGAAGGCACCACATAAAATTAAAAAGTCTTCAACAAAGGTTATAATGGGGCCAAAGGGTGGTGATGTAGCTTAGAAATAAAACGATAGGATGGAAAAAGGTTCTAAAAACTTCATGAAATTAGAGACATAGAATTTATCGATGAAAATTTCTCAAACTCCACAAATTTCACACTAGGGTCTATTGTTATTGAATTGGATCCTTCTTATTCATCTTGGAACATCTCATTTTTAGTTGCAACTTGTAGCACTTTGCAATTTTTTTTCTTTCTATTTTTTTTTATTGTTTTTCTTTTTTCTTTCTATTTTTTTTTTAAAGAGAAACTCTCCCACACTTATCTTCTATTCGAACTTGGATTTTTTTTGTAAGTTCAAGCTGTCAATTGAATGTCTCTTAAACTCTAATCATTTGTTGAATAAGGGTTGGATAATAGTGTATTTGGGCTAGGTAAAAAGATATGGTTACAAAAAAAACTATTTATTTATTAAAAAGCTCAAAGTGGTTTAATAGGGGGATGTTTTCTTGAAACATCCTATGGGGAACAAGATAATTTGGCAATGGTGATAGAAAGCTTAATGCCTTAATCATTTCTCTAGTGGTGCACTATCAGTCATTCCCCTCGACAAGCCAAAAGTAAAAGTTCTAATACTCAACTCATACATGTTGAAAATCTAAGTGATGATTAGAGCAAAGACATAAGAACTATCTATTTTAACATGATTGTCTTCACACTGAATAACATATCTATTTGTGCAAAACAAAATTTGAGTAGAATTATCGCAAAAATATATTAACCAAATAACAACATCAAAGTCCAAAACAACATCTATCATCAATCAAACCATATTATTAATGCTTAATTCTAATCATTGAAGTTGAAAGAACCTCTACGACTCAACAAAAATAATTGGTAATTTACAAACATTTGTTAAAAACTTCACAAACCTGCTATGTTATGCAAAAAATAGGGATGCATTTAAAGATTGTTACAATTACCCTTTACTCAGCCACCATTTTTCATGCTTTCAACGGACCTATAAAAAAACACGCTTGATTTTTTTTTAAATACCAGAAAAACACACATTAAACATACAAGTCATGATATCAACTATCCCTCCCCCAACCTAATCGAGATATTATCCCCAATGTCAAAAATAGATAGGAAAGTAGACTTTGAAAGATATCACCTGAAGTGTGGCTAATAAAGCTGAAACAACAAAAAAAAACACATACTATTAGATAAAATCAATAACAATAAGTATCACAGAGTAAGAGTCAAATTCAATTTGTGTTTTCGACCATTGTTCATGTTGGACCAATCAACCAAGGCTGGATTAGGTTCTGGCATATATGCTAAAAGTTGATCAATCAGTTGGTCAGTTGTTGGAGCAGAAATGATGATTCTTCTCGCAGACGGTGAAATAAAATCTTTTTTCAGAGTATGATCTATAAAAGATAGCAAACCATCATAAACACCATTAACATTAAGAATACCTATAGGTTTTTGGTGAATGTTGAGTTGTGCCTAAGAGACAACTTGGAATAATTCCTCTAGTGTACCAAAACTGCCAGGGAGAATGATGAATGCATCCGCATTGTTTAACATGCTAGGCATTCTGTCCAAAATATGTGACACTTTTAGCTCATCTTTAATGGTTATACCTGTGATATTCTGTACTGTTAAAGATTTTGGAATAACTCCCAGAACTTTGACACCTCCTACATAAGCAGAAATAGCAACACTCCCCATTAACCCCAAACTGCCACCACCATATACTAAATGAATTTTTCTCCGTGCTAAAGTTCTACTAAAGTTATTGGTTGCCCCTATAAACTCACCATTTTTTCCAAGATTAGATCCACAAAAAACACAAATGAAATTGAATTTGCGAGTTGAAGAAACTTCTATTTTTTTATTTTTTTTTCTTTTTGAAAATAAGTTGTGCAAAAATAGAGTGAGTACGGTGATATTTATTGAGGTATGAATAGGGAATGCATTTATTTCATGTCTTTTTCTTATGTCAAAAAGGTTGAAAATAAGGACAAATATAAAATTTAAAAATTACCTATTTACACGTGAATGTACATGTAGTTGTGATTGTGGCTCACATCTTCTTCTGATTTTACGTCCAGTAATGGCTTAAACGCCATCTATGGGTCGAGGATATGCTTCCCATCTAGTTTTCTTATAAACTGGCAAACAAGGTCTTTTAATGTCTGATTCCTAAGACTATAAAGGTCATATTCATTTTGAAAATAATCCCATAAATCAAGAATTGCACATTGTACCAATCCACATGAATGCGTCTCAATAATCAATATAATGTGATCTAAAACCTATAAAGCAATCGAGAATTATAAAGCAAAACCTTTTGACCAACCTCAAATATTTTTCTTGAAATTTTATTATCATAAAAATCTTTGATTCTTGCTTTATAAATTTTAGAATTCTCATATGCATCATTTCTCAGATCATGAAATTCATTGATTTGCAATTTGTGTAATTTTGAATATTCATCAAAGTTGAAGTTAAACATTTTGATTGCCCAGTAAGCTTTATGTTCAAGTTCAACAGGTAAATGACAAGGTTTTTCATAAACTATCCTATAAGGATCAAAGGCTACAAAGTGATAATGACATATTTTTATATCAAATCCTTTATACTTTTCTTACTTTATTCTTGTTAATATTATTGTTTGATTAATATTTTGTGTTAGAGAATAAATGGAAGCATGTTTCCAAACTTGTGCAGTGTTTGTAATTTGAGCATAACTTCATGATCAAAAGTTCTATGGACCTGAAGCTTGTTTCATTTGAAAGCCAAGATATAGAGGTTTAACTTTTTTGTTGGAAGCTCATCCTAATTCAGTTTTGATGATAGCAGAAAATTCATCCATGTAGATGCATAAAATGGATCACCAAAATTCGGGTCAGATACAACTAGATTTTAAAGATGTGTAAACAATCAAAATTATAGATCTTTCGGTGTTGATATATTTTCATATATCTTTTTGTCAAATTTGGGGGTTGGATAAAAGAGATATGGTCAAATACCGAGTCATGTCTAAGAGCCGTCCTTTAACAACAGCAGCAACTTACAGACTATATTTTTACCATTTTGACACATTTTCACACTATCTTATCTTCAGCAAACTTGTTTTACCTCTTGTGTATAACATATCCAAATTTTAGCCCAAAATAAATTTGGTCTCAATAGATATAACCCAATTGGTAAAATAAGTCAATACTGGACTCAACTCTTATCCGAATTTTGGTGATCCATTTTGTGCAACTACTTGGACGAATTTTATGCTATCATCAAGACTGAATTAGGCTGAGCTTACAACAGAAAAGTTGTACCTCTATATCTTGGCTTTCAAATAAAGCAAGTTTCACGTCCATAGGGCTTTTGATCATAAAATTACGAACACTGCACAAGTCTAGAAATATGCTTCCATTTATTCCCTAACAAAAAACATTAATAAAATAATAATATTAACAAGAATAAAATAAGAAAAGTATAAAGGATTTGATACAAAAATATATCAAAATATGCACTTATCAAATTTTCCCACACTTAACCCTTTTTTGTCCTCAAGCAAGCCTAAAACAAACATAAACTAATTCACTTTTGTACGAAATCGCGATTGCATTTAGCATATGCAACAAGCTTTTAAACTCTTAGGTGGCCTAAAGAGGACGAGTTATAGTATCGTGAAGGTTTCCAACAGTGATACCCACAAACACCTATAATAACTATCTTCCAACCTTTATTCTCATGAAGCAACAAAGTAATATGAAAATAAAATCAAACAAGTGTTGAGTTTAACTCTTAGTCATTCAAAATCAATACATTTCCACAATAAGCATACTCAAGTGTGTGTGTGGACAATTAATGCCAATAGTGATGAAACTAATAATGTTTTGAAAGCAGTTTTATATGCCCAAAATGTAACAGTAAGTCTAATAGACCAATCTTTACGGTTTAGATTAATTATTTTCTCCAAAATTTATTTTATCTCCCTATTTGCAAGTTCAACTTGTCCATTTGTTTGAGGGTGATAAGGGTTTGAAACTTTATGTATGATTTCATATTTCACCATTAAAGTTATAAAAATATTTTTCCCATCACTGATAATAGATCTAGGAATTCCAAATCGACTTAAAATATTTTCTTTCAAATTTTTTATCACTATTTGGTGATCATTGTTTCAACAACGAATTGCCTCTATCCATTTTGAACCACAATCTATGGCAATCAGTATGTAAAAAAAATCAAATGATAATAGAAATGGCCCCATAAAATCAATACCCCGAAAGCCAAAATATAGAGGTACAACTTTTTTGTTGGAAGCTCAGCCCAATTCAGTCTTGATGATAGCAGAAAATTTATCCAAGTTGTTGCACAAAAACTTGCTACAACTTTAACGTTGCAAACCCAAGTGCGGGTTGTATTAAGTAATAAATTTCTCGTGAGTCCGAGGTCGATCCACAGGGAAGTTGTTTGAAGAATTCAAGTTTATATTTCTAAAAAGATGGAGTTTATATGAATCAAAATATATGAACAATTAATGTATGTTCTAACTAAAGAAAAATCAAAATAATAAAAGTACTGGGGATTAGGGATCCACTCTTGAGTTTTGGATAGAGAAATGGTTATTTATTCTTTTTACCTCTATTAATTGCCACAATTGGAATCCATACATAATGAAAGTTTCAATGGGAAGATATTATCAAATAACTCATGCAATAAGGTAATCATGATGTTGTCTTGCTATTGCAAATTATCTTTTAACGCCAACACTTATTTATGGGATCAAGCATTTATGCACACCTTCGTCAACAACAAATCAAGGTTTCACACTAGCAGTCGGTGGTGAGAAACCGTACAATAAGCTAAATGAACTCAAGTATTTGTTGTGATATTGGAGATATATAAATCAAGAATTATCAGAAAACAAGTAGGGTTTAGATCAAAAATAAAAATAATAATACAACATACTTAAACTTTTTCTACCCTTATAACTATTCATCTTCCTCCATCAAGAGGTTCACCATTTTTCCTCAACAAAATAAAATTTAGAAAGACATAATAAAAGTAGCAAAAGCTAAAAATATAAGAGAAACTAGAGAATGCATTTCTATTGCTACTAGAAAACTTACAATACTAGAAAACATACAAACTAAATAACTTGGCCTAAAGACATTTCTTACAAACATACAATACGTTGTGATGAAATAATGTGTCCAAGAACAATACCAATTGTTACCATGAAATGACATTTCTCCCAATTGAGCACAAGATTCTTTTCTTCACATCTGATCAAAACCTTTTCTAAATTAGTTAAACAATTATCGAATAAATTACCAAAAATAGAAAAATCATCCATGAAGACTTCAAGAAAATGTTCAACCATGTCACTAAAAATACTAAGCATGCATCGTTGGAATGTAGTTAGTGCATTACATAATCCAAAAGGCATCATTCGATATGCAAAAGTACCAAAAGGACATGTAAAAGTTGTTTTCTCTTGATCTTCAAGTGCAATTGCAATTTGATTATACCCAAAATATCCATCTAAAAAGCAATAAAATTCGTGTCCCGCAACTCTTTCTAAAATTTGATCCATGAAAGGTAACGGAATATGATTTTTTCTAGTAACTGAGTTGAGTTTCTTATAGTCAATACATATTCGCCAACTAGTAACAATCCTAATTGGAATTAATTCATCATTCTCATTCTTGACTATAGTAATTCCAGATTTCTTAGGTACAACTTGAGTAGGACTTACCAATTTGCTATCAGAAATAGAATAAATGATTCCATTATCTAAGAGTTTAATAACTTTATTTCTCACTACTTCTTTCATATTAGGATTTAGCCTTTGTTGCATTTCTCTAGAAGGTTTAGCATTTTCCTCTAGATAGATGTTATGTGTGCAAATGAAAGGATTAATACCATTAATATCAGCAATGGTCTATCTCAAAGCATTCTTATGCATTTTCAGAGTTTCAATCAACTTACATTCTTGAAATGCATCGAGTTTGGAAGAAATTATTACTCGAAAAGTCTTATTCTCACACAAGAAAGAGTATTTCAAATTAACTGGCAAATGTTTCAAATCAACCAGGGGAGCTTTTATACTTGATGGAATAGATTTACTATTGATGATGAAAGCTTTTCGAACCTTGGCTTCCAAAAATATTTTTCTTGTACCTACAAAAATTCAAAGATAATATTAGTGTGTGCCTTTCTACAAATACTTTCACTTTCAAAACAAGTCTCCAAAGAATCTGAAGAGTTAGTAGTAGTAAAGTATTCATGAACAAGTTCCTCAATTAAATCCACTTCATATACTTTGACATCTTCTGCAGGTTGCATACAAACATTAAACACATTTAGTTCCAAAGTCATATTTCCAAATGATAACTTCAAAATACCATTTCTACAATTGATCAAAGCATTTGAAGTTGCAAGAAAAGGACGACCCAAAGTGATAGAAATTTGTGTATGTGTTTGTGCAACAGGCTTTGTGTCCAAAATAATGAAATCAACTGGAAAGTAAAACTTATCAATTTGTACCAACACATCTTCTACTATTCCATTTGGAACTCTAATCGAACGGTCAGCTAGTTGGAGTACAACAGTAGTTGTTTTAAGTTCTCCAAACCTAACTATTCATAAACTGAGTAAGGTAGAAGATTTACACTAGCACCAAGATCAAGCAAAACACGCTCTATTATAGTATTTCCTATGATACATGAAATGGTTGGACAACCTGAATCTTTATACTTAGGTGGAGTGAATTGTTGAACGAATGAACTAACACTTTCAATTAAAAATGCCTTCTTTTGTACATAATGTTTTCTTTTGATTGTATACAAATCTTTCAAAAATTTGGTGGAACTTGCTTGATTGCATCCAATAATAGAATATTAGTCTTGACTTGTTTAAAATTTTTAAAAAATATCAGCATTTGAGTTGAATTTCTAAGTTGCTTGCAATCATTGTGGAAAGGGTGTTGGATGTAAATATTTTTCTTTTTCATCATTTTCACACTTACCTTCGCCGTCAAGACTATTTCTATTTTTCATTTCTGGAGGTGGATTAAAAACTTTTTCCTTGGGATGAATAGTCTTGTCAATAACTTTTCTATTCATGAAATTTGCTTGTACTGGAATGTTTGGAGATTCATTGTTGGAGTGCCCCAAAAGTTCACAATTACTACAATCTTCTTCCTCTTGCACATATTTGATTTTCTTTACTTTTTTAAGTTCCATGGCTTCAACTTTTCTTGTTAAATTAGCAAGCCTAGCATTTAGATCATCTTCTTGGCTAAGGTAATACTTTTCTTTATTACTATTAGAAAGATTAGATCTAATAGAACCTTCGAAAGAATTAACACTATACCATGATTGAGAGTTTTCTACCAAATGATCTAGATATTCTAGGGTTTCATTAGGTTCTTTATCAAGAAACTCACTATTACACATTGTTCGACAAATTATTTTATATTTAGGAGCTAAACCTTTATAAAAGAAACTAACTAAGTGCCATTTTTCAAAACCATGATGTGGGTATGAATTCAACAAATATTTAAAATTTTCCCAATTTTGAAAGAAAACTTCATTCGAATTTTGAGAAAAATTTTGAATTTGTGTTTTCAAAGCATTATTTTATGAGTTGGAAAGAATTTTTTCAAAAATTCAGCTTGCATTTCTTGCCAAGTGCCAATTGATCTAGGTTTTAAAGAATTAAGCCAATTTTTTGCTTTATCTTTTAAAGAAAAGAAATAATTTGAGCTTAATATTCTCATTTGTGCAAGTTTGATCATCAAAAGTGGCACATACATCATCAAATTCTTTTAAATGCAAGTAAGGGCTTTCAGAGTCTAAACCATGGAAATTAGGAAGTAAATGGATCGTACCTGACTTGAATCGAAAGTTATTTACATTCAGAGAAAAAATAAAATAAGAAGGAGAAGAATTTCGAGGAGGTTGCAAGTAACAACGCATGGTACGCACCTATTGATTCTCATTTTCATCCTGGACACTTTCATTTTTAGCCATGGTGGAAGTGTGTGGAGATGATTCAAATAAATTTCCAAACAAAGTTTCAAAATTATTTCTAGCTAAACGTTAAGAATTATGACTACGATACCATATAACCATATATCCATAAAGAAAATACACAAACTATATTTACAAAGGAAAAATATTAACAAATGCAAATACTTACCTTGCCTTCCCGGCAACAGCGCCAAAAACTTGCGACAACTTTAAGGTTGCAAACCCAAGTATAGGTTGTATTAAGTAATAAATTTCTCGTGAGTCCAAGGTCAATCCACATGGAAGTTGTTTGAAGAATTCAAATTTATATTTCTAGAAAGATGAATCAAAATATATGAACAATTAATGTATGTTCTAACTAAAGAAAAATCAAAATAATAAAAGTACTGGGGATTAGGGATCCACTCTTGAGTTTTGGATAGAGAAATGGTTATTTATTCTTTTTACCTCTATTAATTGCCACAATTGGAATCCATACATAATGAAAGTTTCAATGGGAAGATATTATCAAATAACTCATGCAATAAGGTAATCATGATGTTGTCTTGCTATTGCAAATTATCTTTTAACGCCAACACTTATTTATGGGATCAAGCATTTATGCACACCTTCGTCAACAACAAATCAAGGTTTCACACTAGCAGTCGGTGGTGAGAAACCGTACAATAAGCTAAATGAACTCAAGTATTTGTTGTGATATTGGAGATATATAAATCAAGAATTATCAGAAAACAAGTAGGGTTTAGATCAAAAATAAAAATAATAATACAACATACTTAAACTTTTTCTACCCTTATAACTATTCATCTTCTCCATCAAGAGGTTCACCATTTTTCCTCAACAAAATAAAATTTAGAAAGACATAATAAAAGTAGCAAAAGCTAAAAATATAAGAGAAACTAGAGAATGCATTTCTATTGCTACTAGAAAACTTACAATACTAGAAAACATACAAACTAAATAACTTGGCCTAAAGACATTTCTTACAAACATACAATACGTTGTGATGAAATAATGTGTCCAAGAACAATACCAATTGTTACCATGAAATGACATTTCTCCCAATTGAGCACAAGATTCTTTTCTTCACATCTGATCAAAACCTTTTCTAAATTAGTTAAACAATTATCGAATAAATTACCAAAAATAGAAAAATCATCCATGAAGACTTCAAGAAAATGTTCAACCATGTCACTAAAAATACTAAGCATGCATCGTTGGAATGTAGTTAGTGCATTACATAATCCAAAAGGCATCATTCGATATGCAAAAGTACCAAAAGGACATGTAAAAGTTGTTTTCTCTTGATCTTCAAGTGCAATTGCAATTTGATTATACCCAAAATATCCATCTAAAAAGCAATAAAATTCGTGTCCCGCAACTCTTTCTAAAATTTGATCCATGAAAGGTAACGGAATATGATTTTTTCTAGTAACTGAGTTGAGTTTCTTATAGTCAATACATATTCGCCAACTAGTAACAATCCTAATTGGAATTAATTCATCATTCTCATTCTTGACTATAGTAATTCCAGATTTCTTAGGTACAACTTGAGTAGGACTTACCAATTTGCTATCAGAAATAGAATAAATGATTCCATTATCTAAGAGTTTAATAACTTTATTTCTCACTACTTCTTTCATATTAGGATTTAGCCTTTGTTGCATTTCTCTAGAAGGTTTAGCATTTTCCTCTAGATAGATGTTATGTGTGCAAATGAAAGGATTAATACCATTAATATCAGCAATGGTCTATCTCAAAGCATTCTTATGCATTTTCAGAGTTTCAATCAACTTACATTCTTGAAATGCATCGAGTTTGGAAGAAATTATTACTCGAAAAGTCTTATTCTCACACAAGAAAGAGTATTTCAAATTAACTGGCAAATGTTTCAAATCAACCAGGGGAGCTTTTATACTTGATGGAATAGATTTACTATTGATGATGAAAGCTTTTCGAACCTTGGCTTCCAAAAATATTTTTCTTGTACCTACAAAAATTCAAAGATAATATTAGTGTGTGCCTTTCTACAAATACTTTCACTTTCAAAACAAGTCTCCAAAGAATCTGAAGAGTTAGTAGTAGTAAAGTATTCATGAACAAGTTCCTCAATTAAATCCACTTCATATACTTTGACATCTTCTGCAGGTTGCATACAAACATTAAACACATTTAGTTCCAAAGTCATATTTCCAAATGATAACTTCAAAATACCATTTCTACAATTGATCAAAGCATTTGAAGTTGCAAGAAAAGGACGACCCAAAGTGATAGAAATTTGTGTATGTGTTTGTGCAACAGGCTTTGTGTCCAAAATAATGAAATCAACTGGAAAGTAAAACTTATCAATTTGTACCAACACATCTTCTACTATTCCATTTGGAACTCTAATCGAACGGTCAGCTAGTTGGAGTACAACAGTAGTTGTTTTAAGTTCTCCCAAACCTAACTATTCATAAACTGAGTAAGGTAGAAGATTTACACTAGCACCAAGATCAAGCAAAACACGCTCTATTATAGTATTTCCTATGATACATGAAATGGTTGGACAACCTGAATCTTTATACTTAGGTGGAGTGAATTGTTGAACGAATGAACTAACACTTTCAATTAAAAATGCCTTCTTTTGTACATAATGTTTTCTTTTGATTGTATACAAATCTTTCAAAAATTTGGTGGAACTTGCTTGATTGCATCCAATAATAGAATATTAGTCTTGACTTGTTTAAAATTTTTAAAAATATCAGCATTTGAGTTGAATTTCTAAGTTGCTTGCAATCATTGTGGAAAGGGTGTTGGATGTAAATATTTTTCTTTTTCATCATTTTCACACTTACCTTCGCCGTCAAGACTATTTCTATTTTTCATTTCTGGAGGTGGATTAAAAACTTTTTCCTTGGGATGAATAGTCTTGTCAATAACTTTTCTATTTATGAAATTTGCTTGTACTGGAATGTTTGGAGATTCATTGTTGGAGTGCCCCAAAAGTTCACAATTACTACAATCTTCTTCCTCTTGCACATATTTGATTTTCTTTACTTTTTTAAGTTCCATGGCTTCAACTTTTCTTGTTAAATTAGCAAGCCTAGCATTTAGATCATCTTCTGGCTAAGGTAATACTTTTCTTTATTACTATTAGAAAGATTAGATCTAATAGAACCTTCGAAAGAATTAACACTATACCATGATTGAGAGTTTTCTACCAAATGATCTAGATATTCTAGGGTTTCATTAGGTTCTTTATCAAGAAACTCACTATTACACATTGTTTCGACAAATTATTTTATTTTAGGAGCTAAACCTTTATAAAAGAAACTAACTAAGTGCCATTTTTCAAAACCATGATGTGGGTATGAATTCAACAAATATTTAAAATTTTCCCAATTTTGAAAGAAACTTCATTCGAATTTTGAGAAAAATTTTGAATTTGTGTTTTCAAAGCATTAGTTTTATGAGTTGGAAAGAATTTTTTCAAAAATTCAGCTTGCATTTCTTGCCAAGTGCCAATTGATCTAGGTTTTAAAGAATTAAGCCAATTTTTTGCTTTATCTTTTAAAGAAAAAAGAAATAATTTGAGCTTAATATTCTCATTTGTGCAAGTTTGATCATCAAAAGTGGCACATACATCATCAAATTCTTTTAAATGCAAGTAAGGGCTTTCAGAGTCTAAACCATGGAAATTAGGAAGTAAATGGATCGTACCTGACTTGAATCGAAAGTTATTTACATTCAGAGAAAAAATAAAATAAGAAGGAGAAGAATTTCGAGGAGGTTGCAAGTAACAACGCATGGTACGCACCTATTGATTCTCATTTTCATCCTGGACACTTTCATTTTTAGCCATGGTGGAAGTGTGTGGAGATGATTCAAATAAATTTCCAAACAAAGTTTCAAAATTATTTCTAGCTAAACGTTAAGAATTATGACTACGATACCATATAACCATATATCCATAAAGAAAATACACAAACTATATTTACAAAGGAAAAATATTAACAAATGCAAATACTTACCTTGCCTTCCCCGGCAACAGCGCCAAAAACTTGCGACAACTTTAAGGTTGCAAACCCAAGTATAGGTTGTATTAAGTAATAAATTTCTCGTGAGTCCAAGGTCAATCCACATGGAAGTTGTTTGAAGAATTCAAATTTATATTTCTAGAAAGATGAATCAAAATATATGAACAATTAATGTATGTTCTAACTAAAGAAAAATCAAAATAATAAAAGTACTGGGGATTAGGGATCCACTCTTGAGTTTTGGATAGAGAAATGGTTATTTATTCTTTTTACCTCTATTAATTGCCACAATTGGAATCCATACATAATGAAAGTTTCAATGGGAAGATATTATCAAATAACTCATGCAATAAGGTAATCATGATGTTGTCTTGCTATTGCAAATTATCTTTTAACGCCAACACTTATTTATGGGATCAAGCATTTATGCACACCTTCGTCAACAACAAATCAAGGTTTCACACTAGCAGTCGGTGGGGTAAAACCGTACAATAAGCTAAATGAACCCAAGTATTTATTGTGATATTGGAGATATATAAATCAAGAATCATCACAAAACAAGTAGGGTTTAGATCAAAAATAAAAATAATAATACAACATACTTAAACATTTTCTACCTTTATAACCATTCCTTTTCCTCCATCAAGAGGTTTACCATTTTTCCTCAACAAAATGAAATTTAGAAAGACATAATAAAAGTAGCAAAGACTAAAAATATAAGAGAAACTAGAGAATGCATTTCTATTACTACCAGAAAACTTACAATACTAGAAAACATACAAACTAAATAACTTAGCCTAAAGAAACCCTCTACCCCCCCTCCTACAAGTTTAATACATGACCTATTTATAGTAATTGGATTAAGTTAGAGGCCAAACAAATAATGGAGGGCTTAATCAAGTGGTATGCTAGTTGCTAAGAGTTGGTAAGTTGTTACACTAATTTCTCACCTACTAAATTTAATTGTATTTTTTGGTTAGATACAACCAGATTTTGAATATATGTAAAGAATCAAAATTGTAGATCTTTTGGAGCTTATATATTTTCATGTATCTTTTGTCAAATTTGGCGATCGGATGAAGAAGATATGGTCAAATTACCGAGTCATGTCCAAGAGCTGTCCTTTAACAGCAACAGCAAATTATAGACTATGTTTTTACCATTTTGACACTTTTTCACACCATCTTGTTTTCAGCAGACTTGTTTACTTACCTCTTGTGTATAACATATCCAAATTTTAGCTCAAAATAAATTTGGTCTCAAGAGATATAACCTAATTGGTAAAATAAGTCAATACTGAGTTGAACTCTAATCTAAATTTTGGTGATCCATTTTGTGCAACTACTTGGATGAATTTTCTGCTATCATCAAAACTGAATTAGACTGAGCTTCCAATAGAAAAGTTGTACCTCTATATCTTGTCTTTCAAATGAAATAAGCTTTAGGTCCATAGGGCTTTTGATGATGAAGTTATGCTCAAATTATAAATACTGTACAAGTCTGGAAACATGCTTCCATTTATTCCCTAACACAAAACATTAATAAAAAAATAATATTAACAAGAATAAAGTAAGAAAAGTATAAAGGATTTGATACAAAAATATGTTAAAATATGCACTTATCACAACGCCTGAGAGAGAAAAAGGGAAAGGAAAAGGTTCATTCAAACCCAACAAACTGAAGGCAAAGAGTGGTGTCAAGATGGTTTTTTCTCAAGCTAATGACAAGTGTCATTTCTGTAGCAAGCTAATGTACTGGAATGGGAACTAGAAGAAGCATTTCGTGAGCCTGAAAAGTTTAGGTATCTATTTGGTTGATCTTAATTTATCAGTTAATGATGTTTCTTAGGTATTAGATACCTAATGTGGCTCACATATTTGCAATGATTTGCAAAAAAATGACAAGAAATAAGAAGCTGGAGAGAAGGGAGATGGTCCGAAGGATAGGGAATGGAGCAAGGGTTGCTGCATTGGCTATAGGAACCATTAATCTAGCTTTTGAAAATGGTTCTGTAATAGTGTTGAAAAATTATCTTTTTGTTCTAGATATTATTAAGAATATTGTCTCTATTCCACTTTTGGATAGAGAAGGTTCTAGATTTACCATTGAGAATGGAAATTATTTTATTAATGTTTTGATTTTATCTATTCAAGTTCTTTGACGAATTGTTTATATACTGTTACTCTCCATAACCCCATTCTCACCATTCAACAAAATAAAATAAAGTTAGATAATCATAGTTCCGTGCGCCTATGGCACACAAGATTATGCCATGTTTTTGAGAAAAAGATTAAGAAGTTGGAATAATTACTTGATCTAAAGGACGAGCAAGAACCATCAACATGTGAGTCCTGTCTCAAAGTAAAGATGAAGAAATCTCCATTTTTTGGACAAGTGGAGTGAGCTAAATATATATCGGATTTGATCCATACAGATATATGTGGGCCTCTAAATGTTATTACCCAAGGAAATTATAACTTCTTCTTAACCTTTATTAATAACTTCTCTACGTATGGTTATGTGTACATTATAAGGTATAAGTTTGAAGTCATTGAAAGGTTTAACGAATTCAAAAATAAAGTAGAGAAATAAACTGGCTTAAGTATGAAGACTCTTTAATCTGATCGATTAGATGAATACTTAAGCACATAATTTCTAGATTATAGAGAATGGAATTTTCTCACAATGGACTCTTCCTGCTACTCCTCAACTTAACGGGTTGTAAAGTGCAAGAATCAAACCTTGTTGGACATGGTCGTGGAACTTGAAAAAGTTCAAGAACCATAAAACATCTCAACTATTACAGTAGATGACACACTAGTTGATGCTAGGCACAGTCTCTTCGAAGATCCGAAAGGGTCTCAAGGGTACCTGATAGGTATAACTTTTTGTTAGAAAACAAAAAATAGAAACTCCTCTTAGATAATGATCCAAGAAGCTATGGAGAGATGATGTATGACATCAACTTCGAAAAGTGGTGAAAAGCTATGAAAACGAAGATGGACTTATGTACTCCAACAAGGTATGAACCTTGACGGACCCACTAGGGAAAACTATTCCCATTACCTGCAAATAGGTCTACAAGCAAAATCTTGGAGTAGATGGAGAGGCAGCGACCTATGAAACACGTCTAGTTGAAAAAGGTATACTTAGAAGCAAGGAATTGATTATGAGCAAACCTATTTACCAGAAGCAATGCTTAAGTCTATCTGGATTCTACTCGTGATATCTGTATATTATGACTATAAGATATGGCAAATAGATGTGGAGATTGTCTTCCTTAATGAAATATTAAGGAAGAGATCTATATAAAGTAGCCAGAATGCTTCATATCCAGTGAGAGAGAGCAAAAGGTTTGCAAGCTTCAAAGATCCATTTATGGACTCAAATAGGCTTTAAGGAGTTGGATCATCCAATTTGATGGAACAATCAAATTTTTTATTTTCATAAGAACCTAGATGAACCATTTATCTACAAGAAGGTTAATGAGAGCACAGTTGCATTTGTTGTGCTTTACGTTAATGACATCCTACTTATTGTGAATGATGTAGGGATGTTGTAGTCAACGAGGACTTGGTTGTCTAAACAGTTTTCCATGAAGGACTTGGGAGTGCATCTTTTATCCTAGGGATAAAGATCTATAGAGATAGATCTAGAAGAATGATCAGACTATTCCAATCCATGTATATAGACAAAGTGCTAAAAAGGTTTAGCATGGAGAAATCCAAATGATTCTTGCTTATAAGTTATGGGGTTTCACTCTCTAAAGCTATATCTCCCAGGACACCTAAAGAAAAAGAAAGAATAACTCACTTACCTTATGCGCACATCTTATGCGTCTGTTATTCTAAGCATAATGTATGAAATGCTGTGTACAAGGCCTGATGTCGCACATGCTCTAAGTGTCACGAGCAGATATCAGTCCAATCCAGGTGAAGAACACTAAAAAATCATTAAGATGATCCTTAAATACTAGAGAAGGACTAAGGAATTTTGGGCAAAATGATAATAAATTTGTAGAATAATTACAAAATGACCAAAAATAAACTTGCATCAATTTTGGGCAATAATAAACTCACTAGTTCCAATTATGTCAACTGGTTGAGGGACCTTTGGATTGTTTTGCAATCCAGAAAGAAGACTCATGTCCTCAATGTGACACTATTGTCAGAACCTTCGGTGGATGCCACTGAGAATAAGCTTGTAAAGCATCACGATGATCTGTAGGCTTGAAGCTATATGATCGCATTAACATTAAGTAAGTTGCAAAGGCAACATAAGGATATAGCACATGCTGTCGATATTCACCTCACCTATAAGAGTTGTATGGTGAACATATTAGAAAATGAGATATCAAGTCTTAAAAGAGTTTTTTCAAACCTATATAATAGAGCTCTTTATTCCAAGACCATGGATTGAAGATGATAGACCTCATAAAAAAAGCTCGTGTCCCTAGGAGTCATTATGGATAATGAACTCAATATAAACCTCTTTTCACAATCTCTGCCACCATTATTTTTTCAAACCTTTGTGGTGAACTTCACATTCATCCTATCTCCCACTAACTGCTTTAAAGAAGTAGGCCCCTTTGTACCTTTAGGTATATATGTGAGGGATCTTTTATCACATCATATTACATATGATGTTTTGAGCTTCGATTTTAGGGTGAATTCCCAGAATGAAGAAGGAAATAAGTGAAACTCAACTTGTATTCACTTAAAATGAGAATCAAATTCTCCATTAGATAATCAAGAATTTACCACCTTAGTATTCTCTTCCTCACTCACATCGATTGATTTAATACTTTGGCTAATTTAGTTCTCTACTTTATGTCTAAATTCTTTGAACCCTTCAAAGGATTTTAGAATAATGAAGTAAGAATTGTTTGCTTGTACACTAACATTTAGTGGACTACTTACGTCCCTTTGGATCACATTCAAAGGCCTGGTTTACTCCATTTGTCCCACAAATGATGATTTGTTCCTGTTTTCCTAGAGATAAGATTTACAAGTTGGCACCTCATGCAAGTCCAAAAGGTCAAGCAAATGTACCATCTTTTGAACTCTTTCTTTAGGGATATGACCTAATCTAGCTTACCATAAGTATGCACTGTTTTGGTTATCTAATTCTTAGATTACTTTGTTGATTATATAGCATGGAATGTTGGGATTGTATAGTTCATTTGTCAATGTACCAAAGATTATTAACTAATACTATCATAATTCCATCCAGAGTTAAATGGTCATTCCTACAACCAATAAAGCAACACTTACTTTATTCTCAAGCTCAAGGATCGTCTTTTATCTTAGTCTCCATTTTTCTTGTCATCTACTGCAACCCTTGCAAAGATGGGATCATATCCGATATTCAATACCCAAGAAAAAATTTATCAACCTTAATGGTTGATATTAACAAAGTATAAACTTGAATTAAAATCCCTTCTAATTCAACTAAGCAAGTCAATACTTGTGTTTCATCTTTCTATGCCCTAAATATCCACAATGGTGACAAATATCTATATTGAGTTGGTAAGTTTGTTTGTTTATCTAGATTATCCTATGTGGAATTACTAGCAATAACCATTATCTTATGTGAGATAGAAATTTAAGCATTCATTCAATTAATATCCATTTATGATATGGTCTTTAATCATAAATGTCTCCCATTATTTTATTCAAATCCTATCACCCGCTAGATGAAAATTTGGGAAATCTAATTTCTTAGTGGGCTTGAGGTCCAACTAGCCTTGCCATATGCCCCAATTTTATGAGCCCATACAACAAAACTAAAAAGTAGCTAACAACATTAGCAATTGCATCCCCATGCAACCCTCAAGTTATTTTGCCTCACCTCTTCCCATACACCTAAATTTTTTGAGCTCATATGGTACTAAATGTCAAGCATTACCCATCAAACATCCATGTAGATGAAGCATCTAAATGTCCACGACTCATGACCAATGATAAAAACGAGTCTACCCCATGGGTATCTCAATGTTTAGTAGTAGTCATAACTTGCCAAAATTTAGCATATCCCACGACTCATGGCCAACGGACTAAATGTGGTAGCGTATCGGCATGCCACTACTTTTGATGGAAGGCATGGATGATTGAGTCCCACCCAATATTGCCCATTTATGCTTGCTATTGAACTAAGAAAGGTTCTCAACTTGAAACATTTTCAAATGATGGTCATACTAGATTTATTATACAAGGTCTCATTATTTTCTATTCATATTTATTTAATGTTCACTATCCTAAGGATGACAAGCATACATCATAAGAAAGCATTAAATAAACACAACATATATCACATATATACTAAAATAAATAGATAATCATGAGCCTTTAATCCTATGCGATCTACTCGAGCCAAAGTGCATCTAGGTCAATGTAAGGGTGATAATTAAAATGAAAATAGACCTATCTATTACATAAATATATCCCATACATTCATGGGCTTTGTTTACTCATTTTTCCTTCGTCTTCATTCTATTTTCTTTTAATGTCTGCCAAATTATAAAAAGATTAACCTCACCGCCTAATTCTACTCTCATTACATTTGTTAAAACTACAAGAAACATTTGAACAATTTCAAGGGGAGATACATAGGAGGGAGATAGAAGTACATCAAGAATAAAATAGAAAAATGTGAGACTCGCAGGCCTCATTTTAATTAAAACCCAAAAATAACCAATTATGCATAAAATTAAACCAATCACATTGGTCTAGGCTCCATGATCATCCAACTAGCATGCTTAACATGAATCATCACATAATAATGAAAACATATAAATTTATCGATTACATTATGTGTAATTTCTTTTAAATTTACAATTTTTATGAAAAATAATTTTTCAAAAATTAAAATTAACATTTAATTTTAAAAAAAAAATTATAAACTTCACGTAACAATTACATAATAAGAGAGGATGAGACAACAGCTCAATAAGGTTGCTGCCTATCGAGTGGCTGGGCAGACCACCCGTCGGGTAGTTGGACGCTCACACGTCGGGTGGTTGGGCGCCCGCACGTCGCGTGCCGACTGGCGACCTGACGCCTGCATGTTGGGTGTCAACTGCCCACCCGACATTACACGTCGAGTGGCCGACAGCCCACCCTACGTCACACGTTAGGTAGCTGGGCACCCGCATGCCAGGGACTAGTAGGCGACCCAGCGCCCGACGTCAGGTGGCCAAATTTTATCAAGAATTCAAATTTTTCATAAAATCTTGATTTCATAGTTTTCTGATTTCTTGATCTCATCAAGAAATTTTACAAACTTGATAAAACTAATTTTGTTGATCAAGAAATCAACTTATTTGAATTTTTTTATTTTTTGCCACATTTCAAAATTCAAGATTTCAATTCAAGATTTCACAAATCTTAAAATTTTTGGATCAAGAAATTCAAGATTTCACAAAACTTGAAATTCTTGAATCAAGAAATTCAATTTCTTAACTCGTCTCAGTTCTTAAACATTTTAACATTTAAAACGATTAATAATAGTAATCCCAAACAAAGAAATTAATTGATTCAAAAATCATCACACATAAATATTTAATCTATCACATATATTATATAAACATAATCGCAAAGTATTAGAAACGCACGAACCTTGGCTCTGATATCACTATTGGGTTCGCGCGATCCCATGAAACGTAGACACAGCAGAATTTAAAATTTTTCAAAAATATAAATAAACATTACATCACATGTAATTAAAATGAATCTCAGAACCCTTTTGTGATTACTTAGTTGTGTGTTTTATGTAGTTAAAGTAAGAAAGTTTCAAAAACCCTTATCTTGATTTGCACTCCGACTGATATAGGGATTGAAACGATTCAAATCGTTATCCTTGCATGAAAGTATCTCTATGTTCTTCAATTCAAAACCTCTTTGATTGAAATCTAATTCACTTTTAGAATCTCAAATGTTATCCCTCTAACGGTATCTACACCTTGGATGCCCAATCGCAATGGAATCCTATGCTAGTAGTTTTCGATTCGATAATTTTATCCTAGAATAATTTTATTTGAAACAAGGACACACTAATAATTAGTGTTTTAGGTGTTTAATTTAATTTTTAATTCAACAATTGAATCAATAATTAAACTAGATAGAAGGTTTGTGAACTTTTAGAGATTAAAAAGAAACGGAGGGACGAATTTTTAGAGATGAAGAAAACTAATTTTCTTCAAGAGAGAGGGTTGTTTTCTACATTTTTTCTTTCACAAAAATCTGCAATAAAATCCCAATAAAAAAATCCAAGAAGATTGTCAGTAAAGGCTACCACAAGTCTTTTCCATGTAGGACTCTTCTTCCTTTCTTATCTTCAACTCTTTTAGTAAGTTCCCTTATCCCACAAAGACTTTCTTTTTTCCTTATTACCTCTTATAAATTGAATTTTCAATTCAACTTCATCTAGAAATTAGATTCTGAATCCAATTTCCTAATGGGCTTCCTACAAGCCCACACCTAATGGGTCTAGGCCTAAGTAATTAATTAGGTCCTACTTTAATTGATCCAATTAATTAAATTTATTTATTGATTCAATCAAATTAATTAAATATTTCAATTGGGCTCCCTAATCCAATTAGGTCCAATCAATTAATTCAATTAATTAATTTAATTAATTCCACACTTGAATTCATTTAAGCCCCATTAATTAATCACATTAATTAATTTAATCCAAAACTTGAATTAATTTCTAGGCTAGAAATGGACTTGTCTAAGTTTTGTGTGTGACCCCTTAGTTCCACTTTAAGCTAGCCGTGGGTTCACAATTGTTGTGACTTAGTTGAACAATTAATTGTTCTGATTAATTAATCCAATTAATTAATTCTCTTAGAATTAACTCATTAATTCCAAGAACCCACAAGACATGGGAAACACCTAGCAATGCATCATGACTCCTAATCTAAGGTAAATGTACGAACCTATTTTAATTACGAATATCATGCAAGTACGGTCCTTCCATCATCTAATCTCCCGATTGAGCCTAGGGCATGGATATTAAGTCGAAACCCCATTATCTCAATAACTATGTTTCCATTTCTAGTAGCTTGACTCGATAATGAACAATTAGAAAACCCTACGTCTAATTTTCATCCAACCTTAACTAAGGATTTTAGAGTCAAGTACAGTGGAACATATAGAAGATTCACCTATTCATCTAAATTGGTGATGGATCCTTTGTTGGCCACTCATTAATCTCCATACATGAAGATGTTACACCTAACATAAACCCCTTGTGATTGTTATGCAATCGGGAAATACATCAAAATATAACATGTTATGCACAAGTTTACTATGGTGCCTCAAGTCCAAGAACTAATTATTGCACTATTGTAACGAGAAAATTCTCATTCAACAATAGAATATTTCCAATTGAAAATTTTCAGGTGGGGTTGTTCAATATACTTGTTTCCAACAAGCACCTGCATACATGCATTAGTGTCTCCACACTAATACTTATGGAACGAGATATCCTCCTTTCGAGTCTGCATCATATGCGCAAGTGCCAATGGGATTAATGATGTCCTATCTCATTGATCCTTAACTTGGAACATTTTAAGATCACAGTTTTAGAGGCATATTCCACGATCACCATCACATGCGCAACCATGTCCTATAGCTATGTGTGATCTAAGAACTTTATCTAATTCTTATAATGAATTTTAAATAAAGATTGCCATTTAAATGATATTAATATAAATAAAAATGATTCATAAGAGTATAAGAATGGCCAGATCAATGGGCTTGCTAGGCACTACATTAAGATATCAAATATACAGGACCATCCTTTATCCGATAATCATAACAAAAGAAAATTCACCTTTTTCTAATTTTTCAACAAAGATGTTCTTCCACCTCGCGGTTAACTTGACTTATTCTTTTCCAGACCAGAGAATTGTATCAAGAAATACCAGCTCAAGAGGGGTATACGTTTCTGCAATATTTTGTGTAAATAATTTTGCCTAAAGAGATTGTTGGGGTCGAAATTTCCACTATAATTTAAATGAAAAGTATTTGACAACGTCACTTAATCGGTGCACCTAAGTTCGTCCTCATAAATTGGGTTACAAATGTTCTCCTATGAAGTCCAATGAGTTTTCCTCTATTTCCATATGATCTACAGAAAAATTTGGCAGACATCCATTGTAATCTATCAATGACCCGTTTAGTTGGTTTTAGGACTTGAATATGGTATATCGGCATAGTAGTTAGAATACTAGTAATAACTAGTAAGAGTAAGCCTCTCGCCATGACATAAGGTAGTATTTCACCTATCCTCATCAAATAAGAATTCCTTCTTCCGCCCCTTGTATAGAGGTGCCCCCAAATACGTGGTAGATTACTACTTAAGCGTGAAATCATTAGATTCTTGATTGATTGGATATTAAGAGCTGACATTTTCTTCCCATCTATCAAAATTGCTTTTGGCCAAATTTGATAAGCTGCCTAGATGTAGCTTCATAATTCCTTAAACCTGTATTAATTTCCTCGACACCCATCTTTTGCTCTTGCAAAAATAATGATGTCATCTGCTTATAAAAGATGAGATGAGAGACAAGAGTCCCTTTGGCATTGTATTGATTCTCAGATTGGCATGAAAAAAGTTCTCTAATTCCTCAGAGAAAGTCAGCTGCAAGTATAATTAGAGCCCGAGCTTCGGGATCACCTTGCCACAAACTTTTTATATGACTGAAATAGACCTGTTAGTTCATCATTAAGCAAAATAGAAAATCTCTGCGCTCCACTACATTCATGGCCATCTTTTTAATTAATACCTTGATTTGGACTTTTTTTTTCTTTTTAAGATTTTCTGAACTTGTTGGACGGTATGTACAAAACACATTGTCTTTAAAACGAAGACATCTTACTGTACGCAAGGAGTTACGGAGCGACAATCCGCGGTACTAAGATCTCTCCTTCATCTTCATGTGGATGATGAACACAGATATAACCAAATTGGACTCCACAAATCAAGGTGTATGTCCTTCGTCCATGTGTTTGACTGGAACTACAATTGTAACTTTATAAATGTCCTCCTCAAAGTAGATGTTTGTAGGGATTTGCTTCACTCGCAAAAAAGAAGGGGGAAGAAAATTCTGTGGGAATTGGTCGGTGGGATCTATTTTGAGTGGGTGATTTCCCAACAAAGCAAATCTATTTTTGGAGAGTTTCAAAAAATAATCAAATGTAGTTTGGCCCTTTTATGCATTATTAGCCCCATACCATCATTTCACTCGAACACCAAATTATAAGATACATTTGGATATCAAAACACTTAAAATGAAAATAGCAGTATTTATATATTTTCTAGCACCCAAATCATGGACAACTGAATCATAAGCAAACCGATTTTTTGAGAGTTTTAAAAAATAATAAAAGATAGTTTGGAAATTTTATGCATAATCAGCCCTATGCCATCATTTCAATGGAACACCTATTTTGGTTAGACACATTTGGATATCAAAACACCTAAAATAGAAATAGCATTATTTATATATTTGTACAATATTTTCATAATTGAATTGTTGATTAAACCGCTCTTGCTGTTGGTCAGTGGTTCAATCGGTCAGACCGATTCAACTGTCGGTCCAACCGATCTAATGAAAATTGACTATATTTTTTTTATATTATATGAAATACTTACATATAATCAAATACTAACCAAAAAATATATCTAATAAAGTTTAAAATCTAAATTACCACATACCTATAACTAAATATAGAGTTTAAGCTTCCTTAAAAAAAAGAAAAAAAAAACAAGTTTATATTACTAATAAATTTTCAAATTTAAAATTTAAAGTTTAAACTTGAAAATAAACATATCTATTCCTCTTGATCTGTTTCACTCACAAGAGCATGCATTTCTTGAATCATTCTTTCATAACCATGATCTTCATCACACCTTCATCAAAAAGCTCTTCCAAATAATGCAATTCTTGCATTTCACTTGTTAGTTTATCCAAATCTAGAAAAAAAAAAAACAAGTGATTTTAGAGAAAAAAAATTAAAAAGTAGTGAACAACTAACAAATAGAAAATAAATTATATAATATTTATTTTGTCAAACTTTTTAACAAAAGTAGGGAAAAAATCACCTTCATCTTCATCAACATTTCTTGGAAGGCTTTCTTCACCATAAAGCATATTATTCAACTCATCTATATCTAGCATAGGTGAAGAATTTTCTTCTTCTTCTTCCATAACCCAAAAATTGATTTTGTCAATACTTTCATAATCAATAGGATCATAATAATTCTTTTGGATATCAAGCTTACAACTAAAAAAATTAAAACAAAAACAAAAATTATAAGTTGCAAGAAAAAAAATTATAAGAATAAAGTTATAGGTTTCTTTAAAAAAACTGTTATGCTTCTTTTAAATGCAAATTGTAATGGACGAACACAAGATCATTCAATCTTTGGTGTTTCAATCTATTCCTCTTCTTTGTATGTATTCTTTCAAATACGCTCCAATTCCTTTCACATCCGAAAAAAGAAGAAGTTTAACTCAAAATCTTTATGGCCAAATTTTGTATGTATAGAGCACTACATCCAAACACTCTCCACCATTCATCTATAAGAGATATAAAATAATAATAATAATAGTAATGAGTAAAATATATGAGCAATTATCAAAGCAATAACTAAAATTTAAAATAATTAGATACATATCGGGTTGCATACTGTTTGATGAATCGAAAGTAAGTTGTCAATTAATGCTTCCTAATCTATCTTGAAATATGCTCACTTCATCAATGCACTTCCGTTGAACAGTTTTGTCACTATTTAAGGTAGTGACCATCTCAACAAAACCATCCATTATCTACTTTTTTGTGTACATCTTTTTCTTATCATATGGAAAAACAGGGTTCAGAAGATAAGCTGCTGCATAAATGTCTTGTCGGAGTTATTTGTCCCACCTTATCTTAATAATACTTGTGAATGGCTTGTACAATCTCTTTTTACTATTAAAAATATTCTTTATTTCTTTCTTTGCCTTATACATTCCACCATAGACATACTAATGGAAGGCCTTCGATCGGTATCCATTATACGCAATAAACATATAAGTGGAGCAACAACACCAACTATGACTGCACATTCACTCCAAAATCTTGTATCAAGAACAATTGCAAACACAGATCTTGTATCGAGAATCCTTGAACGTCTTACTAGTAAAAAAAGCTTCCAAATCATGTTGATGTTCAAGGATACTCTTCAATGCAATGAAAGTGGTAGCAAAATGAGTTGGCCCTCGACGTATAATTTCTGTCCATCCATCTCTTTTTCTCAACCAAGCTAACAAAAATGCATGATTATAAACAAATTTTGTTACCACGAAGCACTTTTCGCAAGGTTACTAATAAGCTCCATTTTCCCAATGTCACCAAGAATCAAATTCAAACAATGAGCAATACAAGGTGACCAAGTGATAGAGGGATACTTGTCATTATAGTTGGCTCCATTATCAGTTACCAAATGAATAACATTACTTGGTACAACCCATTGAACTAACTCAACAAACAAATTACAAATGGTGCTTGCATTTGTCACAATATCAAAAGCATCAACTGATCTCACAAATTTTGTTCCTTTCTTGCAATGTGGTGTATGCAATTCATCCTCAAGTTCAATCAAATTAGTACCACAAAGATTATCATCAAATGATCCTACAACTTGGTTTCTTTCACCACACTTCTTCAAAGATTGTTCTAATTGATACTGCACGTCGTAAGGAACTTTTTTGCATAGACCAATATCTCTTTTTTGACCAGCTAAATATTTCTTCATTCTATTGATTCCCCTACCTCTCCATACATTATTGCAATGCAAGCATGTCCAACTTTTCTTTCCACTTGCAACCACATCTTCTCTAAAGTAAGCCCATGCTGGATTAGTTTTTCCCCTCACTGAAGGCTGAAGTGAATTAGTTGTAAAGTTACTTTGATGACTAATGTATGATGAATCCATCTATACGAAAAGAAAAATGAGATAAATATATAATGTTAGTTATTTAGCCAAAAGTTATATGATCGGATCCTACTAGAGAACAACAATCTACAAATTAGTTCATTCATATTAGTATTTTTACATAAGCAACAAACGCCACCAGCAGATTTGAGTGGGTAATGAAATTGAGTTTTCATTTAACTAAGATAAAAAAAGTAAAAAAACATCTTATAGGGGTATAAAATGGGATTCAGATTCACAAGTATTTTAACATATAATATTGAAAGAGGGTTAAGTTTATCCCATCATTTAGTTTGATACTATCAAGTTGAAGCTACTAGCAAACACAATAATTTAAAGCATCCATTTGCTTAGATTGATAAAGAGCCAAAATTTGTGATAATTAAAGATCAATTCTTAAAAAAATGATCAAAAAACTTACTTCTCAATTCAAATTTCTTGAGGTTTGAGCTTGAAGTACTGGACAATAACAAAATTGCAATGGTATGATTTGAGGATTAGGGTTTAAATGGAAGAATAGAGAGATTTTAGACTATGAGAATTGGGGAAAAGTGATAACTGAAATGGGCTTCTGCAGTTGGAGAGTGGAGAAATTTAGATTCATAACATTCTTAGGAGTTGGGTTTTTCACAATTCTAAATTTGACATTTTTTCTTTTTTTATATAATTTGCAGATGACCAACCGGTTAGTTTTTTATTCTTCCGATTTTTATCAATTCTCTGTGGTTTTTTGCGGTTCAATCGTGAATCAGGTGTTTTACATGTAATCGAGCCAGGCCAATGATTGGTCCACGGCCAAATTGGTCCAACCGGTGTAATACCCAAGCCTCACACTACTCATTTGGTTAATATGATTCATGCACTACATGCTACTTATATGCTAATTTGCATTAACATCTACATCGCATCTTTTATAGCATTCTTAATCATTATGCCCCCAATGCTATCACTTGATGTTAATGGTTGAAATCCTACAACCTAATTAAGTAATTCTATATTAAGGTATGATAAAGAATTGATTGATCAATATAGTGGATATTCATAGGTTATATGTTATAATTTTAGAAGTGTTAAAAGTGTCACTAGTAAACTTATATGATTCAATTCAAATTGATCAAGGTGTTTTAAAGGTATACCTCCATAGATTAACATACTTGGGATATTGGATGATTTAAATATCATATTACAAGATTCATATATGCATTTGATTTTAGAAAATAAAAACTAGACAATCATTTAAGAATCGGGTGTCAATCGGTTTAGAGACCGAATGAACGCTTAAGAAATTAAGGCAAACATTTATTATCTGATCATATGAAAATTAAAATAGGTTGTAAATAGATAAATAAGTAATGAGAAACACTAGATTAGGGCTGTATAAGGTGTGAAAAATATCAGATTTGAACCACAATTTGACACCTCAACCTTTGCCACCGCAAGCTTTCACCTCAACCTTTCTTCATTTCTATCCTTGAGCCATGACCAAAAACTATTTTCTGAGTTATTTCAATTCCAAAACCTTCATTTTAAATGTTAGAAATTTCTCTCAAGTAATTCCAAGTAAATAAAAAAGTAAAGGAAGCAAAGGGAAGTAAGGAGGAGCAAGTTGAATCTAAAATCTGTGCATAGGTGAGCTTTAATTCATGTTTTTTATTTAAGTTCTTGAATTGTTTGAGGGTTTATGATTTTTAAAGATTATATTATTTATTATAATCATGTTAGGATGTTATTTGTGGTTTTTTAGTTCACAAAAGAAGGATTTTTAGTTGCAAAATCACAATAAAAATCACTAGGGACAGAAACTATATACTTGCTGATTTATGATATTTATGCTTTATATATGTATAATAACTTGAATAAAAACCTGTGCATTTCACCATATATGTGTTTATATATGAGTCTAGGTGATGTATGTAAGTTTAGAGAGGTTATAAATTGTAATATAGTGTGATAATTAAAGAGGTGCTCAAAACTGTCTTATTTGAAATTCAGATTCTGTCCTATATGAATGGTGCTGGTTTTACATAAATAAATCCATTAGTTTTGGTTGTAATTTGACCTGTTTGTCTCTTTATATGTGTTATCTAAGTATAGTGAAAATTTGGGAGTGATTGAATGTACTTAAGGGTGCCAAAACCATTAATGTCAGGAAGTGTGCAAAACTGTCACGGTAGGAAAACAATCTGTTTTAGTATATTGTGAAGAGAGCTGAACTTGGGAAGCTATATCCATAATTTTAGCAATTCTATGATATGGTTACATTTATATACATGTTATCTAAGTGTGTTAAAAATTTGGGAGTGATTGGATATGTTTAGGGATGTCAAAATTATCATGCAACTAAATTGGACAACAAGTAAATATGAAAATGTGAATCTGTCTCATTTGATAACTTAGCATATTTCAACCTAGACATGTTGCTATTGAGTGTTAACAATTAGGTACATGATATTAGAGTTATAATACTTCAATTATATGATGTTTACATGTATCTAAGATGAGAAATTAAGGTATTGGAAGGACTAGATTGGGTTCTAGTTTGTAAAACCTAGATAGATTGGTGTTTAAGGTCTTAGTATGATATTTTATACTTTCAACTTGCCAAATTGCGAATGGTGCTTGATGTTGGGTAATATTACAGGCTATTTTACATCTAAGATTAGAGGGGAACAATAAACAAATCTAGACTAGGCCACCAACCAAGTGAAAGGTAAGTAAAGATCTATTTGCAACTACAATTCCAAAACATAGTATGTCTTGAAGCATGTATACCTAATGTGTTGATGATATTAAATTTGACTGAGAGTCTTATGATTCTTGAAATATGTTGAGAGCAAAATGACTTGCATTTCATATTGAACATACCATTCATGAGCATTTACATATGCATGCACGGCATATGAGTATAGTGGAGGTTCTTGCAAGCACAATATGATTTGAGACATAGTTTTCAGAAAGAAAATATTTTGGTTGGCCACTACTAGTGTACCAAGGCATTCGAGGCATGCTTATATGATATTTTAGGGCGTCATGAGTGTTACTTCTTAGAGAATCACAGGGGTTGACAGGGGGTGTGCCTCTGGCGGTCACGAGAGGGTGGACCACTTGACTGTGCCCTTATTAACTCCGCCAGTGGGAAGACTTTTGGAGGATCACAAGGAAAGACAGGGGGTGGACCTCTGGTGATCTCAAAAGATGGCCCTTGGATTAAGTCAATTTGTTTATGACCATGTGATTATTGATGTTATTCAGAGCTCTATGTGGTGCATAGTAGGTGGGCCAAAGGCCCAATAAATGAAGTGATTTTTTATAAAAACTCTTTGATTTATAAGTACTCAATTTGATACATTTATAGCATCATATCTTAGAGTTGAGTTGCATGAGATTTTATATCATACTCTTGTCATGTATGATTTTTACTTATTGAACGTTAGCTCATGTAGTTCATGCATTGTAGGTGATCATGGTGAGACTTGAGACTTTTGGTTTACTAGCTGGCAGTGGAGCTTCTACAGGCTTTCAAAGATCAATGTACTTGGATGACGACCTGTTAGGCTATTTTGTGGGCTGTGTTTTTTATTTTACAGTTATTGTATTATATTAGTGACTTTATCTTGTATATCACTTTCAAAACTCCTTTGTGATAGAGAGTTTGGGTTTGTGATGGTTTTGATAGACTTGGTTAATGTTTAATAACTATATATGTATATACAGTGTGACAGGATATAAAAGTACTTTACTTTTATCAATGTTTTGTTGAACTGAGTAGGAAAAAAAAGTTATATACATGCATACATGCACAAATAGTATTGCACAGGTTGTTTATATATATATATATATTATACATTTTATTGGGAGATTGTGATAAAGAGTGGTATCAGAGCTCAGGTCATGATTCTGTAGATTGTCCATGTACATGATCTTAGAACTTGTGGAGCACAGTCGTGCCAGTAATTTTTATTTTATGTTATATTACATTATATATTTCATGAATTATATTGGCCATTTGTTATAAACAAAATGGTATTGCAATCATGGTGAAAACAAGGGATGAAAGTAGTAGTGGAGCTAGAACCCAGGAGAGCAGACACCTATTCTAAATAATGATCATGACGTTATCATCAATCGGCTTACAGAGCTTGTTGAACGACAATTAGAACAAATTCAGCAACTTATCCAGCAGAGTATAGGTGGACAACCAAGGGCTGAAATGGCTCAACCACAACCCCGAGTAGGACAGGTGGAGATAGTTGGGGAAAGATTCAGAAAACTAAACCCACTGGTGTTTTAGGATGCACTAGATCCTACAGCTGCTGAAGATTGGTTGAGAACTCTTGAAAATTTGTTTCAGTATAGTAGAGTTTCAGAATAAGAGAAAGTGATGTGTGCATCCTTTATGCTTCGAGGCAGTGCTGGACATTGGAGGGATACAATGAGAAGCATCAAAGATATCACTGTCATGACTTGGGATAGATTTAAAGATTTATTTTGAAATAAATACTTCACAGCTCTAGTTCGTGCAATGAAGATGAATGAATTTATGCAGCTACGATAAAGAACTATAACAGTTGGAGAATACATTCATAAGTTTGAACAACTATCTAGATTTGCCACACATATGGTCAATAATGATGCGTTGAAAGTTGAAAGGTTTCTTGAAGGCTTAAGACCAAAGCTATATAGAGATATGAATATGGCAGGAATCTAAGGAGTGACATACTCACAAGTTGTTGAGAGAGCTTTAGTGGCAGAACAAGCTGAACTTAGAATTTCTCGTGCTCAGGAGATTCGACGCCAATTTAAGCAAGGACAGGAGCAACGATGGGTTGGAAATGAAAAGAAGAGACCATTTCAAATGCAGAATCAAACATCTAAATTCCAACCTGGACAGGGGCAACAACAGTGGGATCAAAGTAAGTGTACAAATATTGATCAAGGCAAAGCACCGATGTTGCAACCTACTTGTCTTAAATGTGGTGGTCACCTTAGTGGAGTCTGCCCGACAAAGACTAAAACTTGCTTTATGTATGGAAAGGTTGGACATATTGCCAGAGCATGTTTAGATAATCCAAATCTGATAAGACATAGAAAAGTACCAGCTAGAGTCTTTATCATCACTAGATCAGATGCTGAGGTGAACCTATCAGTGGTAACAGGTAAATTCTCTATCTTTGGTACCCCAGCATTTGTGTTGTTTGATTCTGGAGCTACACACTTAGTTATATCCACTGAGTATGTGAAAAGGCTGGGTAGAGTACCTGATACTGTTGAGGTCAGTTACAATGTGATAATCCCTTTTGGAGATTCAAAATAAACTAACCATGTTTTAAGAGATTATGCTATTCCTATTGAAAATAGAGAACTCTATGCTGATTTAATTGTATTGGCCATGAATGACTATGATATGATTTTGGGTATGGATTGGCTGTCAAAGTATCGGGCTGTAATAGATTATCTGAGAAAGACAATAACTTTTCAACCTCCTGGTGAGGAACCATTCACCTTTATTGGAATCATACAAAGTTTCAAATTTCCAATTATATCAGCATTAAGACACAAAGATTATTAGATAGTGGTTGTGAAGGATATTTGGCGAGTGTTATGAGCATTGAAGAACAACACCATCCTAACATATATGCACATCTCATAAATCATTAAATGCATTATTCTATTTAATAACTTTCATTCATAAATCATTCTTTAGGGCCCTTGAAGTGTGGTACCTAACTAATAGTGATAAACTGTGGTTTTCGGAACCTGTTGATAATGATTGACCAATAAGAGAACTAATACGGTGTTTCTATACTTGGTCTTTCAACCTCAAGTATTAGTCGTATTCCATCTCATTCATTGTGGCTTTCTTATACTGGTTTTTTAACCTCAAGTATTTGCCACCATTTGTTGGGTCTGCTGGTCCTTCCCACGTCCCTTGTCCATCAGACCATCAATCAAGTATGATACTTCCTTTTCAAAAACCTCATTATATTCTTAATAGTGTCATGCTTTATAAATCATAAATGCATCAAACATTACATCATTTGACAAACAATAACAATCACATTAAAACATGAACAAACATTATATGATTCTTGTGATACAGCAAATGAAAGCTTCAACTTACCTCAAGTCCACTTTGTGGTAAGTGAAAAAACCAATCTCTTTGGAAGATAGGATGTGTTAAAGGCCTAACATAATCAAATCATGTATCATTTCATATATTTTTTATAAATCATTTAGTCTATTCTAGATAAAGTTTATATACACTTTTCAATCTTTTGTAAATAATTCCATATCAATTACATAACCTTAAAACAATGTATACTCAATATTTTACTATTAATTCAAGACATTAAACATTAGGGCAGCCATTAAATAACTAATAATTCAAACATAATTATTAGGGCAGCCCCTAAAACATGTACACAATCCAAATTAACATGACGTAAATTCAATTCTAACTTAAATTGATTGTACCCTTCAATTAAGAAAACTAATTGCTATTGTTTTCAATCATTCAAAGAAACTTCCAAACATAATATAGGCATTACAAGATTAATAGAAATAAGTAAATTAAGCATCTAGATTAACTAGCTTGGTTTTGGCTTCAAGTGTAACTTACTTAAGTTTTCAATCATACAAAAACATACTAAAACATGTAACCATCCAAGATACTATAAATTCATCATAAGAAATATTGAAAAAGAATATACCTTGATTAAGTTGGAATTAATCTTCAAAATCAATGGTTTTCAAGCTTAAAAAGGGTAGAACTTGTTCTAGTTTGTGTTCTATGAATTCCTATGGATTGAATTTAATTTTTGTGAGTATCAGAGTGTAGAAAATTGGGAAAAACTTAGGAGAATAAGGGCTGGTCATTTTTGAGGTGCTTCCACAAGAAATATGGATGAAAATGATTTCTTTGACCTTTCAAAGAGAGGTAAGTGGAGGGCGATAATTGGTTGAATCATGCTTGGTGTCTTCTTATACCAAAAGCCATATTCAAGGGCTAAGGAGATGACAAAAATTGATGCTTTGGTGTTATAATCAAGTGCAATGTGGTTAAAAATGATTTCATGCAACTTAGTCAACCAACCAATTAAATTGCACCATTTTGCATACTTTTAGTTCCTAGCCATATGTAACATATTTAAAGCAAATATTTAGGCAAATAATCACTTTAGAATGTAACAAGTATGGAGTAATACAAATAATTCATTTCATGGCCATTCAACATGTCAATTTTTCTTAACCAAGATACCAAGCTTTTCACTACAAAAAGACACTTAAGGAATATGTTAAATCAAGAAATAAAAGTTTGATCTCATATTTCATGTACTAATGCATGTTAAAGCATAACTAGAGCATATAATAACAATTATTCAAGTTTGTGCAATCATGTTATTTAAATGCCATAATTCAATAATACACATTGATTAGATGCATATTCATGCAAGATGCTTATTATTGGCTATGTAGGAGAGAATTGGGCATTACACTAAAAATGATATTACCTCCTTCATAGTATTTGGTGTTGGAAAATTGGTAATTAACTCAATTTTAGATTTGTCAACCTCAATACCTTTTGATTAAATAATATGTCTAAGAACAATACCAGTTGTTACCATGAATGACATTTCTCCCGATTGAGTACAAGATTCTTTTCTTCACACCTAATGAAAACCTTTTCTAAATTAGATAAGTATTCATCAAATGAATTTTCAAAAATAAAAAAAATCTTCCATTAAGACTTCAAGAAAACATTCAACCATGTAGCTTGTGTATTACATAAAATAGTAAGCATTCATGTAATAGTAAACTAAAAATATTAAGCATTCATCATTGGAATATAGCTTGTGTATTACATAATCCAAAAGGCATCATTTGATATGCAAAAGTACCAAAAAGACATATAATAGTTATTTTCTCTTGATCTTCAAGTGCAGTTGCAATTTAATTATACCCAGAATATCCATCTATAAAATAGTAAAATTCATGTCCCGCAACTCTTTTTAAGATTTGATCCATGAAAGGTAATGAAAAATAATATTTTCTAGCAACTAAGTTGAGTTTCCTACAGTTAATGCACATTCGCCAACCAGTAACAGTTCTAGTTGGAATTAATTCATCATTTTCATTCTTGACTACAGTAACTTTAGATTTCTTAGGTACAACTTAAGTATGACTTACCCTTTTGCTATCAGGAATAAGATAAATGATTTAATTATCTAAGAGTTTAATGACTTCATTTTTCACTACTTCTTTTAGGATTTAACCTTCATTGTATTTCTCTATAAGGTTCAGCATTTTTCTTTAGATAGATGTTATGTGTGTAAATTAAAGGACTAATACCTTTAATGTCAGTAATGGTCCATCCTAAATCATTCTTATGCAATTTCAGACTTTCGATCAACTTACCTTCTTGAGATACATCAAGTTTAGAAGAAATTATTACTGGAAAAGTCTCATTCTCACCCAAGAAAGAGTATTTTCAATCAATTGGCAAATTTTTCAAATCAACCATGGGAGCTTTAATACTTGATGGAATAGATTTTACTATTGATGATGAAAGTTTTTCAGACCTTGGCTTCCAAAAATATTTATTTTATACCTGCAAAAATTCAAAAAGAGTATTAGCATGTGCCTTTTTACAAATACTTTCACTTTCAAAACAAGTCTCCAAAGGATCTAAAAAGTTAGTGGTAGCAAAATATTCATGAACAAGTTCCTCGATTAAATCCACTCTTGTACTTTGACATCTTCTGCAGGTTGCTTACAAATATTAAACACATTTAGTTCCAAAGTCATATTTCCAAACAATAACTTCAAAATACTATTCCTACAATTGATCAAAGCATTTGAAGTTGTAGGAAAATGATAACCCAAAATAATAGGAATTTGTGTACGTGTTTGTGCAACAAGCTCTGTGTCCAAAATAATAAAATTAACTGGAAAGTAAAACTTATCAATTTGTACGAACACATCTTCTACTACTCTCTTTGGAACTTTAATCCAACGATCAGCTAGTTGAAGTACAACAGAAGTCATTTTTTAGATAATTTTTATTTTTGTCTATATTTTGATGATGTCTAGTTTGTATTGGGTTTTATGTATTTGTATTCATAAGGCTAGGAGTCTTGAGGAGATGGCTACTAATAGTTATCAATGGCCTTTCGAGAGGTATTCAATTAAAAAGGTTACTGGTGTTCTTGTAATAGATTCATTTACACAATTAGTTGCACAACTTTCTTTTCTTTCTAACTAATTTGTAGCTTGGACTTCTTATAGAGGTTTTCAAGGAATAGATTCTATGGCATCTACTAGCACTTTATTTATGGAAACCAAGGATGAAAAAAAGGCATCATTGAAGGATTTGCTAAGCACTTTCATTAGCTAAACAAGAGCTCGATTGAATAAGAATAAAGTAAAGATAGACAACAATGAGACTCAATTGGGGCAGCTAGCTTCAAGTTTAGATACTTAAATAAAATAAATGGAAACTCAAATTAGATAGCTTGCTACTGAAACTAATACTAAAAAATATAAAGGAAACTTTCCAATTGATACAGAACTCAATCCAAGGGAGCATTGCAAAGCCATCCAACAACAACAAAGGGAGAAATGTGAAACTATTGAAAAGTGCAATGCCATCTTGCAAAAAAAGCCATCTCAAGTGCTAAGTAATTAAGGGAGTTTTATTATCCCATATTCAATTGGAAACTCTACTTGTGAAATAGTATTATATGATCTAGATACAAGCACTAATCCAATTTTATTGCTTAATTTCATAAAGCGGGTACTAGATAAAGCAAGGCCTACTAGGGTGACTCAAGATTTGCTTGGGAATGGTGACCAATTCATGTGCTCTATAGATTTTTTCATTTTTAATATGGAAAAAGATTGACGCATCTTTACCATATTTGGAAGACCATTCACAGTAATAGTTGACACATTTGTTATGCTACTCTGGATCATCCTCGCCTTGCCTATCTAGAAGGATCACCTACACTCTTATAGCACATAAAGATGTGGCATGATAAACACTTATTTTTAGATCCTGAATGAGTAACAAAGATAGTCAGGCTGACGACTATAAAACAAGCGTTTCTTGGGAGAGAACCTAAGCCCTTTTTCCTTTGCTTTTTAATACTTTCTTAGTTTTTTAAATATGTTTGCTTTCTAGATTTAGGCACGTTTAGTTGTTGCATTTCTTTGTTTATGTTTGTGTTTTCACTTTTGTTACTTTAGCCCATCTGCTTTCATGCCTTATTTTTTTGTGTAGATGGATGTCGACTTGGTGATATGTGTGGATCTTCCATGAAGTTTAAATGCTTCATCTCTTAGAAAGGGGAGTTTCTTATTTCCACCTCTTATGTGCTCTAATTCTTTAAATATTGAGGTCAATGTTAATTTTAAAGTTGGGGGTGGAATTTGTATTTTGTGTGTATGAACTTTACATGAAAAATTGAGCCAATTTTTTCAATTTGAATTACCCATGTTGTGTGATGAGAGTCCAAGTGCGGGCATGTTTTGTTGACAAAGTTAGTTGAGTTCATGTTTTGTGGTTTAATGAATAACTTAATTACTGATTGCCTATTATGATACCTAATTGATATTGTATAGAGTCTAGAGGAAAGAAAGATTGCTAGTCATGTGACATGGTAATTCTTGTGTGTATTTAATCATTGTCATGAATGATAAATTTTTATTTCACACGTTATGTCAAAATCTTGTGAATTGTGTGCTACTTGGTATTGTATTTTGTTTTCAATGAGTTGTATTGGTCATTTTGGGGTGTTCTAAAATTTGTTTGATTACTCCTTGAGGCAAAATTCTTGATAACTAGCAAACTTAGAAATGATTTATGCCATCTTTGACTCGTTTGTGCCTTTCAAGTCTACCATATCACACTTTTATTCACTAGTTACTCATTTGAGTTGTTTTTTAAAGAATGGTATGTGCAATGCATATGAATGACCACCATTCGACTTCATTTCCTGAAGCTCACTATACCTACCCTTTACAACTCAAAAAACCAATAATTGTCCCTAAGAGAGCTTAAAGTATGATATTTTGTGCACAATCTTATCAAGGGATCACATGGAGACATGTTGAGGGCCTGGATGAATGTAGTTAAGGGTATGAGCAAGGAAAATATGCAAAGAAACAAATGACAACTCATGTTGATGAAAAGAAACAAGTTTGGGGGTTGTGAAAAAGAACAAGAAATGAAGCCATGGGATTCATGAAAAAAAAAGGAAAAAAAAAAAGACAAGAAAAAATTGTGAAAGAGAAAATAAAAGAAAAGCATGAACCATAAAGAAAAAAAAAATAGAAAAGAAATGAGGAGAGCGAGATTCTATGTACAACGTTCTATGCTCTCTTACATTGTTTATCACTATCTTTTTTTGCAATCCAATACTTAGGCCTTATCTTACAAACTTATTGAAATCCTTTTGATCCAAGTTTGCAAGTGTCTATATTAGTGTAGAATTTACATGAAAAGCAAGTCTACGAAACACCTAGAACTCCTTTGCTTAGATCATGAGAATCATTGGTTGTGAATTCCATACCTAAAATGAATACATGAAACTTGAGCTTGACATTCACACACACATGTTTTGAATTCTTGACTAGATTGATGAAGCACATGTTTTGTAGTGTTATTCGACTAACTCTGTGACTAACCTTTGGATGCATATGCAATAAAAATTAATGAGGCATTTGAATTGGTTGATCAAGCTTAGTAATTCACGATCAAAGTATGAGCCTATGATTGTTTGATTTTGAGTTTTCCTCAAGGACGAGCAAAAGGTAAGTTTGGCGGTATTTGATAAGTTAGTTTATACGAATAATTCATTTGCCTTTTGATTAACAATTTGGTTGGTTTTCAAGTGTTTATGTTACTTTTTATACCTTTAGTTTAAAATCTTGTAGGTAATGGCAAAATGAGAAGAAAAAGGAAAAAAATAAAAGTTTGGTTGAAATTTTGAAAGAACCCATGTTATGCGGCTAATGGTGACAGTGTTTGTATTTCAATCATAAGTTTTTGCTCCAATATCTTATTAACTTAATTATTAATCCATTAGAAATCCAAGAAATAGATCTACAATTTTATGTTTACCACAAAATCTAGTTCCTATGATTTCAATGAGAAACATTGAGTTCAAGAGTCAACATTGGACTAACAATTTCTTGTATGACACATCTCGGTATTTTTGGCATAATGCTCTCCACCGATGTCCTATTATGATGATTTATGATGATATAGAAAGCTAAGCGATAGGGATACAACTATTATGAAGACAAAAAAAGCTGATTTAGCTTAGAAAAGGGTAAAACATCGATTGAAATAGGATATATATGCTGGTAAAATAGGTTTTGGACAGAATGTGCAGTACCTAGTTGTCCAGTCAGCGTCCATGCACTACCATGCGGATTAAAGGGGCAAAATGGATTTTTTGTCCTCCTTAGGGCATCCCCCATCTGATATTAAGGACCTCAAAGAGACTCCAAAGTTATTTTGGGACATGAGAAGGCATTTTGGATAGAGGAGTGCTGTCAAACAGAAAGAGAGTCATTCTTGAAGACAAGGAAGCCACTCTTGGAGACAAGGAAGAGTTTCAACCATTCCTCTCACTTCACAAATTGGTGAACAATTTTTATGTTCCTTCTTATATATTTCTTGAAGTTATATTCATACATGATGAACTAAACTTTTCTTTCTAGAGGATGATGTAACCTTATTTGATCCTATGTTTTGAATTCTAAATAATATTAGTTTAAGTTATTCATCTTATTTGTGTTATCTTATTTAGTATTGCGTCTTGATTACTTGGCCATTAATTGAGAGTATTTGATGTAAGAGATTCGACACTCGTGAGAGGAAAGATTATACATGATCATAAAGATAGCATAACTTAGGAATCATAGAGTTGAGAAGCTTATAAAAACCTTTGAAGTTTTGATAAAGAATTCATTAAACTTTTGTAGAGTTTTATTCTTTAATTTTTATCTTATTCTATTTTATTTACCAATCATCGTTTGACTTTTTAGATAAAATTAGGACTATTTAAACTACAATACTTGCTGCAATGTTTGACTACAATACTTGTGGATACTCAACTCAACTCATCATTGTATTAAAACTTGACATCGTGCCCTTGCGGTTTGTAAAAATTTCACGAACAATACGTAAATAAGCTGTCAGTATTGAAAGTGTGCTTTATTACTATTAGCAAGATTAGATCCAATAGAACCTTTGAAAGAATTAACATTATGCCATGATTGAGAGTTTTCTACCAAATGATCTAGATAGTCTAGGGTTTCATTAGGTTCTTTATCAAGAAACACACCATTACACATTGTTTCAATAAATTATTTTATTTCAAGAGTTAAACCTTCTTTAAAAAAAAATTAATTAAGCACTATTTTTCAAAACCATGATGTGTTCATGAATTCAATAAATCTTTAAATCTTTTTCAATATTGAAAGAAAACTTTATTAGAATTTTGAGAAAAAAATTGAATTTATCTTTTTAAAGCATTAGTTTTATGAGTTGGAAAGATTGATTTTAAAAAATTCAGCTTGCATTTCTTGCTAAGTGCCAATTGACCAAGGTTTTAAAGAATTATGCCAATTTTTTGCTTTATTTCTTAAAGAAAAAGGAAATAATTTGAGCTTAACAATTTCATTTGTGCAAGTTTGATCATCAAAAGTGACACATACTTCATCAAATTCTTTTAAATGTAAGTAAGGGCTTTCAGAGTATAAACCATGAAAATTAGGAAGTAAAGGGATCATATCTAGCTTGAATCAAAAGTTATTTGCATTGAAAGGAAAAATAAAAGTAGGGGAAGAATTTTGAGGAGGTTGCAAGTAATAACACTTGGTACACACATGTTGATTCTCATTTTCATCCTATATACTTTCATTTTTAGCCATGGTGGAAGTGCGTGCAGATGATTTAAATAAATTTCCAAATAAATTTTCAGAATTATTTCTTACTAAAGGCCAAAAATTATGACTGCGATACCATATAACCATATACCTATAAAGAAAATAAATACACTATATTTACAAAGGAAAAATATTTATAAACCTGAACACTTACCTTGCGTTCCTCGGTAACAACACCAAAAACTTACTACAACTTTAAGATTGCAAACCCAAGTGCAGGTTACGTTAAGTAATAAATTTCTTGTGTGTTCGAGATCGATCCACATGGAAGTTGCTTGAAGAATTCAGGACTATAATTTTGAAAAAATGGGGTTTATGTGATTTAAAATATATAAAAATTTAATGTGTGTTGTAACTAAAGAAAAACCAAAGTAATAAAAATACTTAGGATTAGGAATCCACTCTTGAGTTTTGGATAGATAAATGAGTATTTACTCATTTATTCTTTTACCTTTCTTAATTACCACAATTGAAATCCATACATAATGAAGGTTCCAATGGGAAGATATTATCAAATAGTTCATGCAATAAGGTAATCATGATATTATCTTACTATTTGCAAATTATCTCTTAATTCCAACACTTATATATAGGATCAAATATTTATGTACACCTTTGTCTACAACAAATGAAGGTTTCATATTAGCGGTTCATGTAGTAAAACCAAATGTCTAGCTAAACGAACCCAAGTTTTTGTTGTGCCACTGGTGATACAAAAATCAAGAATTACTACAAAACAAGTAGGGTTTAGATCAAAACTCAAAATAATAATGCAACATACTTAAATATTTTCTACCCTTTTAACCGTTCATCTTCCTCCACTAAGAGGTTCACCCTTTTTTCTTAGCAAAATAAAATTTAGAAAGACATAATAAAAGTAGGAAAGACTAAAAATAGAAGAGAAACTAGAGAATACATTTATATTACTACTAGAAAACATATATTACTACTAGAAAACTTAGCCTAAAGAAACCCTCTACCCCCTACTTTTACAAGCTAAATACATAACTTATTTATAGTACTTGAAGTATGCAAGAGGCCAAACATATAATGGAGGAGATAAACAAGTGGTATGCTAGTTGCCAAGAGTTAGTAAGTTGTTACACCAAAATTTTTAAATTCTCACCCGATTAAATTGCATTTTTAGGTCAGATACAGTTAGATTTTGATGATGAGTAAGAATAAAAATTGAAGATCTTTCTATGCAGATTTGTCAAATTTGGCTGTCGAACGATGAAGATATGGTCAATTTATCGAATCATGTCTAAGAGCCGTTCATTAACATCAACAACACATTGCAACATATATTTTTACCATTTTGACATATTTTTTCACTATCTTGTCTTTAGCAAACTGGTTTATTTATCTCGTGTATAATATATCCAAATGTAGCTAAATATCAATTTAGGCTTAAGAATATGACCTAATTGGTAAAATAAGTCAGGATTGGGCTAAACTCTGATCCAAATTTTTGGTGATCTATTTTGTACAACCTCTTGAATAAACTTTTTGCTATAATCAAGATTGAGTTAGGGTGATCTTCCAATAGAAAAGTTGTAGTTCTGTCTTTTAGATTTCAAATGAAGTAAGATTCAGGTTCATAGGGCTTTTGATCATAGAGTTATGATCAAAATATAAAAACTACACAAGTCTAAAAACATGCTTCTTTTGGTCCAATAAAATATTCTCTCCCCAATTTGCTCATGACACGTGTTGTCTTCTTCAGTTTGATTTTAATTTTTTTTTATCTTTTTTTGTTCATTGATTCATAACACAAAACATTAATAAAAAATAATATTAACAAGAATAAAGCAAGGAAAGTATATAGGATTTGATACATAAATATGTCAAAATATGTACTTATCAATTAGGAGAGCCAAAGCCATCAATGGTGTTACTTCAACTAGTCGACCAGTCTATCAAGTATACATGAGGTATGGTTGAGGATGTGCCAGTAAAGGTAGACAAGTTTATTTTTCCAGTTGATTTTATTATGTTAGACATGAAGAAAGATGTTAATGTGCCTCTTATTTTAGGTAGACCTTTCTTAGCGATGAGTAGAGCTTTGATGGATGTATGTATAACTAGGAAATTTGATACTTAGAATAGAAAATGATCATGTGACCTTTCATGCTTCATATCCTTTAATGTTCGGTAGAAAAATTGATGCCCTTGACACGTTGGCCAATGATCTTCTTCAACATATTAATTATGAGAAGAAAGTTGATGCATTCATTGTGAACTTAAAAGAAAATAAAAAAGGTGAAACAGATGTTGATGTGAATAAAGTTAAGGGATTGAATTATTGGGTGGAAAAGCCTAAGTGAAATAAATTAGATACTTTTAATCCCTTTGTTGAGGATGTGCAAAAAAATATGTTGAAGGTAGAATTGGAAAAACTTTTGGAAAACTCAAAAGGATGAGAGATAGCGGCTAAAAGCTTGGTGGCTGCCCTTGCACAGTTTGATGCCAAATTATCCTTTAGGAAGAGTTTTCAAGTGAAATAAATTTTTTTAGGCAAGTCAAGACCAAGATTACAAACAACCATGTAAGGTGAGGCCCATGTGGAGAAATTCAAACCCTTGCTATGGAGTGCTTAATGCCGATCCAAGAACTACATGGGATGAGGTAATGAGCATAAGATGTCTAAATTTATCTTGTGTTTTTCCCAAATAGATATAATAAAGTCATGCCGATGACTATAAACTAAGCGCTTCTTGCTCCTTTGTTTCATTTGATTTTGAATAATTTCTTAGTTAATTTTAAAGCATGTTCTATTTCAAGATTTAGGCATGTCTAGCTTTCTTTTGTTTAGCTATTAATTGCTTTGTTTATGTTTGTGTTATCACTTTTGTGTATAGTCCATGTGCTTTTATGTCTCATTTTTCTTGTGTAGATGAACATCTCCTTGGTGATATGTGTGGATCTCCCATGGACTCGAAGGGCATCATCTATTTGAAATGAGAGTTTTCTATTTTTTCCCTCTTATGTGCTTTAATTTGTTAACATTGGGATAATGTTAATTCTAAGGCTGGGGGTGGGATTTATATTTTATGTTTGAGTTTATGTGAAAAATTAAGCCAAATTTTTATTTTGTTGTAGTTATTTGTATGAATTACACATGTTGTGTGATCAGAGTCCAAGTGCAAGCATACTTTATTGTCAAATTTAGTGAGTTCATGTTTTGTGATAGAATGAATATCTTGATTATCAATTACCTATGATGATACCTAATTGATATTGTATAGAGTCTAGAGGAAATGAATATTGCTAGTGTTATGACATGGTGATTCTTGTGTATATTTGATCTTTGTCATGAATGATAAATTTTCATTGAGCATGTTATGTCGAAATCTTGTGAATTATGTGTTGCTTGGTGTTGGATTTTGCTTTCAATGAGTTTTATTGGTCATTTTGTGGTGTTCTAGAACTTGAACGATTATCCTTTAAGGTGAGATCCTAGATAACTAGCAAACTTGAAAATGATTTAGGCCATCTTTTACTCGTTTGCCATATTGTGCCTTATTGAAAAGAATGGCATATACAAAGTATATGAATTACCACCATTCGACTTCATTTCATGTAAGCTCATTATATCCACCTCGTGCAACCTAAAAAACCATGACTTGTCCCTAAGATAACTTAGTGCGTGACATATTTGGACTTTTGATGAGGGCACATGAATGGGAAATTGAGGGTGTATGAGCAATTAATGCAAATAAGGGAGATACTACAACCCTATTCGACAAAAAAAAATTGGGGGTTGTGAAAGAATGAAGAACAAGAAAATGAAGCATTGGGATTCATTAAAAAAAAAGAAAGAGAAGAAAAGAGAGAGAAAAAAATAGAAAGAAAAAAAATGTACAAAAGAAGAAAATATATTTGAAGCAAATAAAAATGTAATGAAAAGCATGAATTCCAAAAAAGGAAAAATGAAGAAAAGTGGGGAAGAAAGAAGAAGAGAGAGAAGTAAAGATATTGAAGTGCAAAAACACTTAGTTTCTTGTTTTGTATTATGCTTACCCTTTCTTGGCAGCTAAAACCTAGGCCTTACGTTACAAGCTTATAAAGTCATAATGATCTAAGTTTGTGTGGTGTCTACATTAGTGGAGAAGGTGTATGAAAATCAAGTTTATGGAGCACCAAAGAGATGCCTTGCTTAGACTAAGGGGGTCATTAGTTGTGAAATTCATACCGAAACTGCATGCATGAAACTTGAACTTGACACTTCACCCATATATATTTTGAATTCATGACTAAATTAATGAAACACAAGTTTTGTAGTGTCATTTAACTAGATTTATGACTAACCTTTGGACTTATGTGCAATAAAGATTATTAGAACTAATTATGAACTAATTCTTAGTTAGATTTATAGCTTTGCTAGAGGACAAGCAAAAGACAAGCTTGGGGTAGTTAATAAGCTCATAATTTGACATATTTATGATATTCTCAAAAGTACAAATTTAGATGTTTTATCTCATACTTGATGAAATTATGTCTTATCTTATGATATATGTTGTGTAGGTAAAAAATTGGAAGAAATGGGGTTTAAACATGGAAAATGCAAAAATAAATAGAAAAAAGGGTCTGAACCATGACCTAGAAATTCTATGTCACAGCCCAAATGCATAGTGTGTCTTAAACCGCAGCTCTACTATGCATAACCTTAGATATAATGCATAATGAAAAAACCTTAGGTTTCTACAATAGGATTTTGATGACAAGTAATGAAAAAAGGCTCATTTTGCCATATTCATGTTTTCATCACCTTAGATATAATGCATACATCACACACACCATGTAACATTCTACTAGATTCACTATACACATAAAATTACATCACACAAATGAGAGATGCACACATGCTTACATATATTTTCTTGAACAACACGCACAACATTCAACATAAAATTTATTATCCACACGTACTCTATACCTAAATTCTCACACTTATTTTCTCTCCACCAAAATACACATTTCTCCATATTTCATCACACACTACCAAGAACACACACTCTCATTACCAAGGAGCTTGTGATTTGAAGACAAGAAGAGGACTAGTTTCACTAGGCATTGAAGATTTTGAAAAAGTAAAGAATCACTTAATGGTTGAATTAAATCACACATGGTGTTTAATTTTGAGAAATTTGTAAGAATCATGATAGGAAACACGTGGTGCTTGCTTAATTTCAATATGAATTAAATCACTTTTGTCAAGTCTTAGAAAGCCATTTCTATGGAATGTCAAGTTATGAGTTATGGTGATTGGAATGTTGTTTTCATTAAAATGAGCATATGTTATGTTTTTAATTTTTCCTGAGACTTGGCCAATTTCAAGTTGATTTTAGTTGTTGTAATTAAGACTCGGAGGTGAGGTTGTAATAATGGGCCATGTAGTATATGCTATGGACCGACCCCTATGGAGATATAGGCATAGGTATGCGCAGTAGTCATAGGTGTGAAAATCAAAAGCTAGTGGAATTCACAAAGCTTAATGCACTCTTAGTAAGATGGTCCATAACTAGAGATGGCGTTGGTGGCCTATTAGGGGTAGATTTGGTCCGACTTGAGAGAGAGCACCAATTATATTAGGAAAACCCACCGTCACACAACTCACATCATTCCTAATCATAATTAAGATAGGTTCATAAATATATAGGATGGCTAACCAATGCATTGATTCTCCTTAGTATTAAATTCAATCTTGTAATCTTCTTGGGTTTTAGTTAATTTTATCAATTCAGTAGTTGTTGCATTTTAATTCAATCACCACCATAATCGTTACATCAAATATAGAATAGGTAATGTATATTTGGTACTTACACACCCACTCCCTAGGGATATGATACTCAACTCATTCTTTATTACTTATTGATACCATATATTTGTTGTTTGTACTACTTAAGAGATTATACATTGGGCTCTCTTGGTAATATAAATGGTTTTTTTTTGGGGCTAACAAGGATACATAAAATGAGCTCAAAAGAACGAAGTCAAATGGTGATCATCTATATGCCTTGCATATGCCTTTCTTTGCAAAAGCCCAACGGAGTAGCTAATGACAATGATGCTATTATGATAAGTTTGAAAGGCACAAACGAGTTAAAAATGGCCAAAATAATTTCCAATTTTGTCTATTGTCTAGGATTTCACCTCAAAAGGGTAATCAAACAAGTTCTAGAATGCCTTATATTGACCAAAATATTTCATTGGATATACACAATCTTTCACCAAGAAACAGATAATTCACATGATCTTATCATAACGGACTAAATGAAAATTTGTCATTTATAACAAAGACCGACTCAACACAAAAACCATCATGTTACAAGACTAGAAATCTTATTTCTCACTAGATTCTATACAATGCTAATCAAAAACTCATTATAGGAAAATGGTCATCAAGGTAAATCAACCAATCTCAAATATGAGCCTAATCAAGTTTGACAATTATGCATGGTTACTTTTAGACTTTCTTCAAACAATTTATCACATACATACAAAAATCAACAACAAAAAAATAATCTTGAACCACATTTCCACCCCCAAACTTAAATGCAACATTGTCCTCAATGTTGAAACAAGAAAGAGCATAGGGAAAGAAAATTCCCTAGTGAGTAGAGTTTGCATCAAAAAACATGAGTACATTGGAGATCATTGCCAATCCATAAACCACCAAGAAAGTTGAAATATGTAATCAACACAATATGAGGAACATACAAGAGAAAAAGGCAACTACTAAATAATAACTAAGAAAAAGCAAGACCAACATAGCTAAATCTAGAAAAAGAAAGACACTGCATAGTCCAACTAAGAAAATAACCAAAAACAAGGCAAATAAAAAATTAGTTCTAAGTTATAGCCGTTGGCTTCACTTTTACACCTCTACTTGGGGTTGGCAAGTGAGAAGAAAGACTTTTGATGCACAATGTCACCACTAAAGTAGTGTTTGAGTTAGTGTCTAGTAATTATCCAGTATCAGGAAAATCGACTACCACAGACTTCACCAAATCTTGCATGATTGGACTAAATATCGTTTATGGCCAAACCAAGGGCTTAACTTTTTATTTTGAGAATTTTTCTTATAGGATAGACTGGCATTAAGAACTGTAATGATTGTTGTTAATCCCTTATCCCTAATCTCACCTTCTTCTAAGTTCACAATGCAAGCTTCCAATTCATCTTTGAACCTATTTTCTTGAAAAAGCTCAAGAGCCAACGGATCAAATCATCAAATCTATAACATATGTGCTTATCTATCCGATGCTTCGTGGCTTTAAAAACATTGAAAATTACTTGTTCATATTCCACCTTATGTATCAACCATGCTAATTGAGCATCAATAAAAGCTTTACTTGTAGCTAGGAAAGCTCTGCCTAAAATGAGGGGCATATCCAGATCTTCCTCCATGTCTAAAACAAGAAAATCTACATGGAATATAAACTTGTCTACCTATACTAGCACATCCTTAATAATACCTGGTAGATACTTAATAGACTGGTCAACTAGCTGCAAGGATACAATGGTCTGCTTAAGTTTTCCAAGTCTAGCTTCCTAAAGACAATCATAGGTATGAAATTAATGCTCGCTCCAAGATCACATAAGACTTTAGAGAAATAAATTAGACATAGTACATAGGGAATAGAAAACCCCCTGGATTTTTAAGGTTTGGTAGAACTTTGTTTTGAATAATGGTCTAACACTCTTCGATTAAGTTCACCATCTCATGCTCCTATAATTTTCTTTTTTTGAATAAGATTTCCTTCAAGAATTTTATATAACTAGGCATTTGAAGCAAAGCATCAACAAAAGAATATTAATATGCAATTTCTTGAAAACGTAAAAAACTTAGCAAATTACATGTCCATTTTATGCTTTTCCAAAGCTAAAGGAAAATGGGGAGGGATACCTATTTTCTTAGATAAAATAATTATTGTAGATGAAGCGCTTGATTCGGTGGTAAGCTTGTCCTCTTTCACTTAAGTTTCAACCTCCTTACCACTCCTCAAGGTGATTTTCTTCACTTGCTCTCTAAGATTCTTTTTGGTGTCGCTAGGTACTACACCTTAGGTCTCCCAAATATGATACTAGCCAATTTCCCCACTTTACTCTCCAAGTTGAAAAACCGACGCCTCTTGTTTTTGAAAATGGGTTTGGCGACTGATATAAGCCTGGTCATAAGGTCCTCTATCTTGGATTCATGTCTTGTGGTGTGAGTACGGGTAGTGGTGGCTTTATGTTTTGATTATTACTCCATGCAAAGTTGGGGTGGTTTTGCCATCCTAGGTTATATGTATTGGAAATAGGGATTACCTTAAGGAAAGTTCTCCACAAATTAGCTTGCTCAAATGATTGAGAGAAAGGATTTCTCACTTGATATTCCATGCTAAAATGGCTTTCTCCATATAACTCACAAACCACGTTTTGCACTTTCATTATCGAGGCATTCGTATTATCAATCTTTTTGTTAAGTGCCTCAATTTAAGTGGTGAGTTCTATAAATGTATCCACATTATGGACTTTGTGCTTTTTTTCCCATGGTTCTATTAGATTGCCATTGGTAAATATTTGAAGCCATCTTCTCCAATAAGTCATGAGCTTTGTCTAGTGTGTTTTCCTCATAATGGTACCCCCTATTGCTGCATCAATCATTGAATGATTAGCGGGAGATAAACTATTACAAAATGTTTATAACTATAACCATGTGGGAAGGCCATGATGTGGGCATTTTCTTAGCATGTCCTTGAATCATTCCCAAGCCTCGTACAAAGTCTCCATATCAAACTACATGAAAGTAGATATATCATTATACATCTTAGCAATTTTAGAAGGAGCAAAATATTTAGCTAGAAAACTATAAGTCATTACATCCCAAGTATTGATTGAATTGGCAATCAAAGAATTCAACCAACACTTTGCTTTATCTCTTAAAGAGAAAATAAACAGCCTCATCCTTATCGCGTCACTCGTTATACCATTATGTTTGAATGTGTTGCAATTCTCAAGGAATTTTGTGATATGTGCATTAGGATCAACACCTGTAGATCACCAAATTGAACCGATATTTGAATCATTTGAATCATGGGTTGGTTTGATCTCAAATATATTAACTTGAATGGTTGGCCTCCAAATGCTCGACATAATACTATTGAAAGATGGCTTGGAGCAATCTAATAACAGTGGTTGTTTTTATCTTACTCATTGTTCGCCATTCTTTCTTTCACCTTATCAAAATATGGAATGTTCTTTAAATCTCCAAATCTTATGTTCTTTCGATCAAATCATGCACCAACGTACCTTCGATAAAAATAAAACAAAAAAAAACTTAGTAAACTAGAATAAAATAACAAAAAATAAATAAACGGTTGAACTGCAACTAGACAAATCAACTTTCAATATTGTAAAAATGTAATCCCTTGTAATGGCAGCAAAAACTTGATGTGTGCAAGATGTAACATGAACTAGTAAGTGCATTAGTCGCAAGTAATAGAGTGTGTGAAGTGTGGGGTTGTCGTGCCCTAAGGGAATGAGTATACAACTACCGAATAATTAAACTCTACTATATTTAACCACTTAAGTAGTGGACGTGTAATAAAGATTAAATTAAACTAACTACGAATGTGAGTTTTGGAAACAAAAATCACACAATCTCAAAGGTCAAAGGAGAAGGGATCAAGATAATGGTTTAGCAATCTATTTAATTAGAAATCTCACTATTTATAGTTAGAAAAATTACCTAATTCATGTGACAATAGAGTTTCCTATTATACTCATATTCTTTCTTAAGATATACTAATTCTACTCTTATTTAGCAACCTACTATATCTCAATTTAAATTTAGCCAAATAAAAGTGCATCAAGATGAAACCCACTAGATTTTAACATAACAAGGTTATGCCTATAACCATTGCATGTGACAATTCTTATATCTCTATATTCAATTAGTCCACGGAATATCATACAAGAGCACTCGTTGCAACACTACCTCTCGGTCTCAATCATAACAAAACTAATCAATTCAAAGTTGACTAATCAACAAAAAACATTAAGGCCATAATACATGCTCTTCATGAATTAAAGAAATTCTAAACCACAATCAAGCAAGAAACTCACAAATTCATAGATTGAGCCCCAAGCCTTGACTAATTTTTTTTTTCACAGTGAAAAATCAAACATAATTTGTATGTATACATCATGGGTCTTTCATGATTCACTAGACTAAACAAAATTCAATAAAAATTAGAGGAAGAAAATAATAACCCAATTAATGGAGATAAAATCCCAAGGATAGGCCCCCTGATTTCTTCTTCAATCCTTCAAAACTTCTTCAAATCTCCTATTTCTTCTTGGTTGTGAAGTGTGTCTTCTTCTTTTCCAAGACTCGCTAAATTGATGAAAGAATATATCAAGAGAATGCCCAAAAGTGTGACTTTATATTCCATTTTATATCTCTTCTTTCTCTCTCCAACAGCTGCTAAACCCCTGCTTAAATCGTGAATTAGTGCCACGACATGATAAAATGGTGGTAGGGTATTGAATTTTCAGCTCAAATGCACTTGGGTGCTAAATAATGGAACTGGACCGCCAAATACCATGTCAAAATTATGTTATGTGTTGTGTTCAACTCCGTACAACATCTTACAACTACTTTTGAACCTTGTTCCCATTCGAATTAGCCTTTCTTATATTCATATGAATTATATCCTTATCTGTTGTTTTTGTAATATCGATTGAATTAGCACAACATGAAATTTTTTGAGAGAGTTATTGTAATACTAAATCCTCACACTACTCACTTGGCCAATATAATTCATGCATTACATTTTATTCATAAGTGCTTGTATTGAAACTACATGACATGATCCGTTTTACCTTATAATCACATTTGATCATTAAATTTTTAGAAAATCTCATATGATTTTAGTTGTCGATCATCATAATATAAGTAATAAATATTAAATTGAAATAAGAAGAAAATGAGTTTGATCAATATTGGATGTCGATGGGTTATATAGGTTATAATTTTGAAAGTGTCAAAGTTGTTACTAGTAAGCTTATACGGTTTGATTCGATTTCATCCAGGTATTTCAAAAGTATATATCAGTAAATTACATATTTGGAACATTGGACATAATATAATATGATTCAAAGGTGATATTACAATATTCATTTATGTATAAGATTATATAATTTTTAATATGAACAATTATTTAAGAATCGGGTGACAATCGGGTAAGAAATTAAATGAACAACTAGGAAATTAGCTTATGAACTATTTATGGTATCTTGTGGTAATTAAAATAGGATGCAATAAAATTAATATATAGTAAGACACATCTAATCTAGGCTTGAAAGATAGGTGAAAGGTTAGATTTATACCACAACCTACCTCCTCATGCTTGCTACCAAGCATAAGCAAGCACCTCAAGTGCCACCTCAAGCTTTCTTTCACTCTTAGCTATTTACCCATGACCCTCAACCATTTTCAGTCATTTTTAGGGTCCAAACTCATGTAAAAATCTCTCTATGCCGGTCCTAATTAATTCCAATTGATAGAAAATGGCAAAGGAAGCAAAAGGAAGTAGTAATCACAAGTAGAAGCTGAAACTGGCATAGATAAGGTTCATATACAGTTTTGACATCAATGTTTATATTATTTGAGGGTTTTGTGATTTCTTAAGATTATTATCTTGTTCATGATGATGTTAGAGGTTATTCATAGGGTTATTATGCATAAAATAATGATTTGTGGTTGCAAACACATAGTAGAACCACTAAGGGGCAAAATCTATATATATGTTGATTTGTAGTTTATTGAGCTTAAAATCTGCAAGAAACCTTGGTAAATTCTATATTTATCATCATGAACATGTTTATTTAGGATTTAAGATTATTTATTTAGGTTTGGATAACTTGGAAATTAAAATATGGCAGGACAATTAAAGAGATGCTCAGAACTGTCTTAATCGAATTTCAGATTCTATTCTGTGTGAAGGGGGACTGGGTTTACAGCAATAAATCCATTAGTTTTGGGAATACTATGAACTGTTTGTGTATATGTTATCTAAGTGTGGTGAAAATTTGAGAGTGTTTGAATACACTTAATGGTGCTAAAACCATTAATGTCATGAAGTCCGCAAAACTATCACGATAGAAAAAATCTATTTCAATATGCTGTGAAGGGAGCCAAACTTGGGATGCTATATCCATGAGTTTTAGCCATTATATGACATGGTTACATTATTTTTGATGTTATTTAAGTGTGATAAAAATTGGGGAGTGAATGAATATGTCTAAAGGTATCAAAATCATCATGCAAATTAATGTGGCAGCAAGAAAATGTGAGGTTGTGAATATGTCCAATTTGATTCATTAACATGTTCCAACATAGATGTGGTGCATTTGATCCCTAACGTTTAGGGTGAATTTGCATGAGTTATAATACATCAATTAACCAAGATTAGTATATATTTAAGATATGGAACAAGGGTGCGTAGAAGGTTGTATTTAGTTATAGTTTCTAAGTGGTAAGGTTGTTTAGTTAAATTGAGATTCAAGATCTTTATGCTACATTAGGTATAATGAACTTGTTAATTGAGAATTGTGATTGATATCTTGTATTTTTACAGATTGTTTCACATCTAGGGTTGGGAGTAATACTTAAGAAACCTAGAAGTAACACACAACCGATCAAAGATAAGTGAAAATCCATTTGCAAATATAATGTATGAACATAATATGTTTTGAACCAATTATATTTAAATGATATTTAAATTGATTGGATGACAAGTATGGTATGTACCTTAAGAGTTTTATGATTCTTGAAACATATTGAGAGTAAGATGACTTACATTTCATATTGAACATACCATTCATGGGCATTTACAAGTGCATGCACGACATATGAGTATAGTTGAGGTTCTTGCATGCATGATATGATTTGAGACATGATTTTTAGAAAAAAAAGGTTTTGGTTGGCCACTACTAGTGTACCGAGGCATGCGAGTCGTGCTTATGTGATATTCTGGGGCGCCGTGAGTATTACTTCTTGGAGGATCATAAGGGTGTGCCTCTGGTGGTCACGAGAGGGTGGATCACTTGACTGTGCCCTTATTGATGCTGCTGGTGGGAAAACTTCTGGAGGATTATAGGGGCAAATAGGGGTAAACCTCTGGCGATCCTAGGAGATTGCCCCTGGACTATGTCAATCTATTTATGGTCATGTAATTATTGATATTATTGAGAGCTCTATTTGGTATATAGTAGGTAGGCCAAGGGCCCAGTGGTGGAAAATGATTTTGAATGAACTATTTTAGTCCAAGAGCTTGCATTCCTAACATGATTTCATAGAGATGCATCACATATATTAGATTGTCTCTTCAGCATGCATGATTTTCACTTATTGAGCATTAGCTCATGTAGTTCATGCATTGTAGGTAAGCGTGGTGATACCTTAGACTCTGAGGCTTACTAGGCTGGTTGTTGGAGCTCCTAGAGGCTTCTAAGGATTACTGTACATAGATGATAACCTGCTCGGTTATGTTGTGGAATATTCTAATTTTTACAATCTTTATTATTGTGTAAATTGTTGTCTATATATAAAGGGTTACAAGATGCAAAATGTCCTTACTTTTTCATTGGATTTGTGTGCATGACTTAAATTATTTAAATTCATGTTTAACATTCTAAATTTGATTTTGCATGATAACTATAATTGATGATTGGGATTTTATTTATTTATTTTTAATTAAATTATTTAAATATTAAAAATCACAAAAAGGACACAAAAAATGGGCTGCACGTGTGATTAGTATTGGTAACCCAATGATGTTGCGCACAACGACAATAGGCAAGATACCTGTTGTGCATCGCATGTAGGGCTACAGGTAGGCAAGGTGCCTTCATGCAATAGGGCGCCTTCATGCAGCAGGGCTCAATAATGCGAGTAGTCGTCGTGCTACTCGTTGCGCTGTTTTTCTAGGTCCATTTTATTTTGATTTTTTGAAATTTTAAAATTAAAAGTTAATTTTAGTAATTTTTGAAAAATTGTTTTTCAAAGAAAAAAATTATTTTTCAAGTAGTTAAAAATTATACGACGTCAAAAATTATGTTTAACAACTTGGTAAATTTATATGTTTTGATAATTACGTCTAATGCTTATTATTAGCATATATGGGATGATCATGAACCATTGGACCAATGTGATTGATTTTATTTAATATTTTTAGGATTTAAAATGGGGCCTGCTAGCCTCTTATTCCATCTATGTAAGTTAATTATTTTCTACAAAGAGAGTAGAATAGGTGGTGAGGTTATTTTTTTTCCTTGGAGGATAAAGGAGAATCCAGAAGGAGTTTCCAATGAAGTTTCATATTTGTATGGGATACAATTATGTAATAGAATAGACTCTATTTCATTTTATTAGGTCGATTTTTGGCTCAAATAGACCGCATAAGACTGGTTCATGATCATCCATTTATTTAAATATGCATTAGATAAATGCTTAGGATTTTATTTAATGCATTTATGATTGCACAATGATATTATGATGTCATGTTTAAGTAAAATAATTTTAATAAAATTCAATTTCAAATAAAAATGAATAAGTTAGATAGGACCTATCTTTCAATACCTACCATAAAAAATAGAGATATGATGACTGTTTGTGAAATTTTGCAAACCGCAAGTGCACGGTGTCAAGTTTTAATACAATAGTGAGTAAAGTATCGTATCCGCAGGGATTGTAATAAAAAATTGCATACAGTATCGTAGTTCAAATAGCCTAATTTTATCTAGAAAATTGAGTGATGATTGGTAGACGAATTAGAGAAAGATAAAAATGCAAAGACAATAGTAGAATTCTTAGAAGCAATACAACAAATACCTTATGAGCAAGATATTCTAGAATAATGATTCACATAATTTTCACCTGTATTCTTCCTTCCAAAATATAACAATTCAAGTCATCAACATATGTAAATTAAGAATTCCAAGCTCATCAATTCCCTCTCGAGTGCCGAATTGACTACGAGTTCCAACATAACATGAATTTTGATATCTCTATAAAAATTCAAAAATAAAACTCTACATAAGTTCAATGAATTTTTTTGCAAAACTTCAAAGGTTTCATAAGTTTCTCAAATCTATGATTCCTAGGTTGTGTTATCCCTATGATCATGTATAATCTTCCCTCTCTTGAGTGTCGAATCTCATACATCAAACAATCTTAATTAGTGGTCAAATAATCAAGATGAAATACTAAATAAGATAATACAAACAAGATGAATAACTTGAACTAATATTGTTGGGAATTCAAAACATATGAATAAGGTTATATCATCCTCTAGAAAGAAAAGTTTAGTTCATCATAGATGAATACAACTTTAAGTAATAAATAAGAAAAAACATGAAAATTATTCACCAATTTGTGAAGTGGGAAGAATGATTGAAGTTCTCCTTGTCTCCAAGAATGACTTTTTGTCTCCCAAAAATGCCTTGTTTTTGTTTCAAAAAAATGAATAACTTTTGTCTCGAAGAACCTCCCTTCCTTTAGTTGATGTTGATCTTCCCCTTTTAAACTTCTCCTCAATGATTATTTCCCCAAGAATTTTCCAAAAAAAAACCCTGAAATCTTTCCACCTTTCTTGGATTTTCTCCAAAAGAAACCTAAAATTCTCTCTATTTTCTTGGCTTTCCCCCCATTTTTCCTCTCTTTTTCCTCCATGTTTTTAGGCCAAAAGACCCTACTAATATTATTTTTTGATTTTTCTTTAAAGTCCTCAAAAAAGAAGTCCCAAAAATAGATTTAAAAATTGAGTTTTAACTTTTCCATGAACTGGGGCCGCGGTTCTGAATTTAGGGTTCGTGGCCCTAAACTGTCTGTTAGAGCACAAAATAAACTGGTACTGTGACTCTGATTATTAGCACTACAGTGCCAAACATTCTGTCCTCTAGTGGTGCGGCTTTGATTTTGGGTGCCGTGGTGCTGAACAATCTGTCATTTGGCGCCTTATGGTCTGATCATTCTTCTTGAAAGCCATTTTTGACCTCTTTACAATCCAAATTAGCTTTTGGTGTTTTCAAATGAATTATAGATAAATTGTCACCCGATTCCTGAATAATTGTCCATATTAAAAATCATATAATCTTATACATAAATGAATATTGTAATATCACATTTCAATCTTATTATCTTATGTCCAATGTCCCAAATATGCAATTTACCCATATATACTTTTGAAATACCTAGATGAAATTAAATCAAACCGTATAAGTCTACTAGTAACACATTTAACACTTCCAAAATTATAACCTATACATCTCATCTATATCCAATATTGATCAACCTCATTTTCTTCTTATTTCAATTTAATGTTGATTACTTATATTATGATGATCAACAACTAACACCATATGAGATTTTCTAGAAATTTAATGATCAAATGTGAATATAAGGTAAAATAGATCGTGTCATGTAGTTTCAATGCAAGCACTTATGAATAACAAGTATATCATGAATCATATTGGCCAAGTGAGCAGTATGAAGCTTGTTTGTTGTCGTGTCTTTCCATATCCACGTGAATCAGCTCAATATGGCATATGTGGATAGAGTTATTCCTATAATACTAGATATGTCATGCAAGAAAGTTTTAGTCTAGTGCTAACCATTGAACTTTATTTTTCTCATTGAAATCAAAAGAATTGGATTTCATGGTAAACATAAACATTGTAGATCTATCTGTTGGATTTCCAATGGATCATGAATCAAGTTAATATGAAATTAGGGCCGAGAGGTATGATTAAAATACAAAAACTACCATCAGTAGCACCATAATTCGAATTCTCAGCATTTCAACCAAGTTTTTGGTTTCTTTCTATTTTCTTCTCTTTTTGTCATTACCTATAAGATTTCAAACAAAATGCATAAAAATTAACAAAAACACTTGAAAACAAAATAAATGTTAACAAAAAGGTATATGAATTGTTGGAATAAAACAAACTTATCAAATACCCCCAAACTTTATGATTTGCTTGTCCTCAAGCATCAAACATGAAATTTCCAATAACAACCCCCCTATGAATCATGTTACCAAAGTCAAGCAAGATTATTTTTTTTAATATCTCATCTCAAAAGATTAGAAAAATATACCAAGTTTACATGTTAACATGCATGTTGGTTTCACTTAACTTCATGGTCTTGTGTGTGTGTGTGAAATTAGTAGTTTATCAACTTTTATTTATCATCCGGATAGGTTTATAAAGCCAACTACTCATATTTGACCCACTTTTAAAGTGCTTACCAAACTCCATAGGCTTGTTTTTCACACTAGTCTCCACTAATGTAGGTAGATCATAGCATCAAAGATCTAAAGGACTTCCAAAACTTGTATTGTGAGGCTTGGGTAATGATGGGAATATATGAAAAATTATAGCTAAAAAATACCCATTTTACACAATCATACTAGAATTTTTATGAATAAGCACCAACTTCTTCATCAATCCCTTTATTTTTCTTTATTAAACATCCCATTTTCTTCCTTTTGATCTTGAATTACTCTCAAATTTATTTCTTTTGTTGTTTTCAATAGAGGTCTATTTGTTTTAGGGAGTTCAAATCATACATCTCAATTCATAATCTCTTCATTTTCATCATTTTTTAATCTTTTCTTCTCTTTATTTTTGATTCTTTTTTTTCTACTTTTTTAATACAACAATTTATTCAAGAATGATTGTGTAAATGAGTTGAAAAATGGTAGAATATTGGATTTATTTTTTAATAAAGCTTGATAATGTGTATAAGGTCTCTAAATTATTATTTCAATAGACTGAATAGGGGACACTAGGGAATAATTCAAGTATAGGTTGGTTTGAAAGGCTCAAATGATCCAAAAATAACCTAAATCATCTCCTTAATGTTACGCCACCTAAGATTTTGCCTCGACTAGTGATCAAGCAAGTTCTAGAGGTTGGTGGGATCATTTAGGAAATAATTAGACCTTATAAATTATCTCTAAACAATTAAATATAACTCAACAAACTGCTTAGTGCATCAAGATTCACAAGACCTCATAAAGTAAATAAAACTAATTTTTTATGTTTAGACATGCAAACAAACGTACATATTCTAATATCCACTTTTTTTTTTAAACATGCACATTGTTCATCACTAAACTTGGCAATCAATAAACTAATCAAGTCAATGAACCAAAACAAGCTACAAACAAGCATTAAGCATCTCAAACAACAAGCAATTATTATAAACTCCCCCCAAACTTAATTTAAGTATTGTCCTCAATGATCGAGAGAATTGTAAAATTAGAGGACTTTCCTGAAAATAGGTGGTGCTCTTTCAGAATTAAAATCTTGCTATTCTTTTTTTTTATATTTCCAGCATTTAGCCTGCAAAGTAAAATATTTAAGGAACAATTATTATGATATAAAACAATGGATGGATAATAATAAATAAAACAACACATACGAAAAAAAAAAAAAGAGCTTGGGTTGCCTCCCAAGAAGCACTTTGTTTAAAGTCTTTATTAGCTAGATTGAAACTGAATATCTTAGGTTGGTTTTCCAAGTGGAAGATTAGAATCTTCCAATTTGATTTTCAATAATAATGTTTCAACCTTTGACGATTGACACAAAATAATGTGTCATCCTTACCTTTGAGCTCAACCGTCCAAAATGAAAATGTCTTGTTGACAATGAAGGGACCGGACTATCTGGATTTCAATTTTCTCAAAAAAAGTTTTAATCTAGAATTAAAAAGCAACACAAGTTGTCGGAGTTAAAATTTCCTTATCAAGATCATTTTGTCATGCTATTGCTTGTTTTTTCTTTATAGATTTTAGCATTTTCATGGGCATCAAGACTAAATTCCTCCATTTCATTGAGTTTCAACAATTTTTTTTCTCTAATTGCCTTTGTATCAAATTTAATTGTTGCACAACCCAATATGTTATATGTTCTAGCTCAATGGGGAGGTGACAAGCTTTTCCATAAACTAATCGATAAGAAGACATACCTAAAGGAGTTTTATATATTGTACGGTATGCCCATAATGCATCATCAAGATTATATGCCCAATCCTTTTAATTAATGCTTACCGTTTTCTCAACGATTAGCTTCACTTCCCAGTTTGAGATTTTGGTTTGTCCATTTGATTGAGGTTGGTATTCAAGAGCTACCTTATGTCTTACACAATATTAGCCAAAAGGTTATTAAACATTTTATTACAAAAATGAGAACCTTTATCACTTACAATTACTCTAGGAGTGCCAAAATGAGTGAAAATATGTTTGTATAAGAATTTAAGCACAACCTTGGCATTATTTAGTAGGTATGGCAATTGCTTCTATCCACTTGGAGACATAATCAACAACAACCAAAATGTATGATCGATCATTTGATGGAAAAAATGGTCCCATGAAGTCAATCCACCAAACATCAAATAGTTTAACTTCCATCATGTTAGTCAAAGGAAGCTCATGGCTTCTAGTAATTGTTCCAGCCCTTTGACACCGATCACATGTCTGCACAAAACCATAACAATCCTTAAATAAAGTTGGCCAATAAAAACTGGATTGCAATACCTTAGAAACTGTGCTTGTAGGTCTAAAATGACCACCACATGGGGATGAATGACAATACTTTAGAATTTTATTTGTTTCTTCCATTGGAATGCATCTTCAAATCATAGAATCTGAACACCTTTTAAAGCGTAAGGGATCATCCCATAGATATGATTTCACATCATGTAAGAATTTTTTCTTTTGATCATATGTGAGGTCTGGGGTAATAATCCACCTGCAAGATAATTCACTACATGATTCGGTAATTTGACCATATCTCCTTCATCCGATAGCCAAATTTGATAAATGACATATGAAAATATATCAGCACCGAAAGATCTATAATTTGTATTCTTACTCATCATCCAAATCTAGCTGTATCTAACCTAAAATATAATTAAATTCAGTAGGTGAGGACTTGGTCTAACAACTTACCAATTCTTGACAACTAGCATACCCTTGATTAACCCCACCATTATTTGTTTGGCCTTTAGTTTAATCTAAGTACTATAAATAGGTCATGTATTAAGCTTGTAATAGAGAGGGGTAGAGGGTTTCTGTAACACCCCTTAACATAACTTTAAAACCTAAACAAGCATACAGTTAAGTCAAGAAATGCTAACTTTTCATCAATACTAGAGTTATGGTTTTAATAAAAGTTCCCCTTTTGTACAATAAGAGAAAGAACTTGAATTCATTTTTTGTTTCATTTCATTGTAGACACACCATATACATAAATCAAAATTGAGTACATATGTTTACAAAAGTATAATAGAGCGGCTTATTTAAAAACAAAACAAAGTTTTCAAAATAGACTACAAAACAGTTCGAAACATAGCATATGAACAAATCTCTATTCGACCACTCTAGAGACTCAGTCAATCTCTAAACCTGTACATTTCCATCTGCATCACATGAATCTAATGAGCTAAAGGTTCAGTAATGTAAAACTGATGCAATAATAAATATCATACATGCACATCTCATAAATCATTAAATACATTATTCAATTTAATAACTTTCATTCATAAATTATTTTTTAGGGCCCTTGAAGTGTGATGCCTAACTAAGAGTGATAGACCATAGTTTTCAGAACCTGTTCATGATGATTAACCAATTAAAAAAATAATACAGGGTTTTCATACTTGGTCTTTCAACCTCGGCTATTAACCATATTCTATCTCATTCTGTAACACCCCCACCATTAATATACATATTGGTATAACAATAGTTTTGACAAATGTACACATGTGTGTGCATGTGTGTGTGTATATATATATATATATTCTTTTGTCAAATATAGCACTTTGAGAAACAGTAAAGTATTTTGTCACATATAACCCTATATATAAAAAAATCACCATTTATGTAAAAACATAACACCCATCACAGTCACTCTATTCTCAGGCTGATTTACTATCAAATTTCATGAGTTATATATAATACGGCATCCCAAAGTTATAATATCATAGACACAAAAATAAAAATAATAACAAGTAAGGACATTTTGCATCTTGTAGCCCTTTATATATAATCAACAATTTACATAATAATAATGAATGTAAAAATTAGAATATGCCCACAACATAACCTAACAAGTCGTCATCCATGTACACTAATCCTTAGAACCTGCAGAAATCCCAACGGCTTGCTTAGTAAGTCTATGGTATCAAGTATCACCAAACTCACCTACAATGCATAAACTATATGAGCTTCACAGTACACCAAAATAGATTTTGCTACTTTGGCAGTTTGAGTGTTTCTCCAATATCATTCTCTATTTCAATTTCTAATAGATAAAAATTCATTCCAGTACTCTTAACTCATATATAGATATGTAAATGGAAATAATTATAGGTTTTATTCAACATACCATACACTTTTGAAGCCTAAAACACAAGAATACAACAAGGTTCTGCCACAAGTATTTTCTATTAAGTATTTATAACCAAAAACCCTTTCTTTGTGCCCCAAAGTCTAACTAAAAACTTTCTAACACTTTTATAAGAGATATTGAAAGCTTAATACACAATAAAACCATTCAAAATAATCTGAAAACTAAAGGCAAAATCGTAAATAAGTGTTACTTATATAGATTTTGAGGTTAAACTTGATGGTAATCACTTATCCTTTGCTTTTCTTGCTTTTATTTCAACTTGGAATAAATTTGGAGCACTTGGATACCTTAGGGTGTGTGTTTGGAAGATGAAAATGGCTGAAATGAGGGTATGGTCTTGGCTTAAGGGTGAAGGAAAGCTTGAGATGGCACTTGAGGTGCTTGCTTAAGCTTGGTAGCAAGCATGTGGTGTCAAGTTATCGTATAAATCTGACCTTTCACCCATCTTTCAAGCCTAGACTAGATGTATCTTACTATACATTAATTTTATTGCATCCTATTTTAATTACCACAGGATTCGGTAGATAATTCATAAGCTAATTTCCTAGCCATTCATTTAATTTTTTACCCAATTGTCACCCGATTCTTGAATAATTGTCCATATTAAAAATTATATAATCTTATACATAAATGAATATTGTAATACCACTTTTCAATCATAGTATATTATGTCCAATGTCCCAAATATGCAATTTACCCATATATACTTTTGAAATATCTGGATGAAATCGAATCAAACCGTATAAGCTTACTAGTAAATTTTTAACACTTCAAAAATTATAACCTATATATCCCATCTATATCCATTATTGATCAACCTCATTTTATTCTTATTTAAATATAAAATCAACTACTTAGATTAGAAATTCAATAAGTAATACCGTGCAAGAGCTTCAGAATTAAGTTTAATATTCAAAAATGTCGTATAAAATGAAATAAATTATGCAATGTCAATAGAAATGCAAGTAGCATATAAAATTAGCACGTTATGCATGAATCATATTGGCCAAGTGAGTAGTATGAGGCTTGGCTATTACATCCTCCCCTCCTTATGAAAATTTCGTCCCCGAAATTTTACTTACAAAAAAGCTCTAGATATTTAACTATCATTTTATGCTTCCTTTCTCAAGTAGCTTCTTCTGTTGATTGACTTCTCCTTAGTACTTTAACTAATGAGATATTCTCATTTTAAAGTTGCTTTACATCCCTTACTAAAATCTCTATAGGTCTTTCTTCATATCTCTTACCTCAATTTAGTTTTATTGGTTCCTTCTTCAGTAGATGAAATAGATTCATGATATACTTCTTTAAAATGAACACATGAAACACATTTTGAACTCGAGACATTGATGTAAAGAGGTCGAGTTTACAGGCAATATCCCTAATTGTCTTAGTAATGCAAAATAAATCAATGTACCTAGGATCAAGTTTGTATGTAACATCCCCAAAATTTTCTTTTTTTTGCCCAAGATGCATAATCAATTTCATTGGAGACATCTTCAAAAATTTGATCCCCTATCGTAAATTGCAATGATATTCTTCTTTAATCTGCATAACTCTATGGTCACCTCTAACTAGTTTCCATACATTGGCAGTTTGTTCTACCACTTCTATCATTTCCCAAGCCATATTCAGCCTAAAAGTACACCAAATTCATTTTAATAAAATGATGACCCATATTTTCTATCATATAATGCCTCATAGAGAACTATCCCAAGTAGCCTTATCACTATTGTTATAAGAAATTCAACCCAAGGAAAAAATTTCTCAATTGACATCAACAATCTAATGCACAAGCTTTTAACATATCTCGCTAAGTCTAATTTGATTATTCTGATTGCCCATTGATGCATGGATGATCATTATACTAAAATATAATTTTGTTCTCAATACCTGAAGTAAGATCTTCTAGGAAGTGGACAAAGACCTTAAATCTACATCATAACTAATAGACACTAATAAATTATAAAGTTTAACCACTTCCTATACATTTATCTTTCCATAGATTTCCAAAGAATACCTAGGGTAAATTAAGAAAGAATGAGCATATTCAGTTAACCTATGAACAATAACCCAATTCCATTATCATATACAAAATTCATGAATGCTTTCCTATTTCCACCTGAAAATAAAAGCAGAGCTAAATTATTCTTACTTATGCACTTTTACATATATTCTTTTTTTAGTGGCAAACCAAATATTAACAATATATTCCATAATAGCTCATCCAGTATCTGATATCTATACATTTTTTTGAGATCACAAACATCATTCATACCACTAAATAAAATAAATAAAAAGTACATGATCATCACCTAAAATTTAGTCTTGCAATTTCTTATCCCCCACTGTCACATCTATCTCTTATTAAGAGATTATTATCACTTATCACAAAAATCTATTTAAGTGCCTTTTATGCCTTTCATCTTAATCCTAACATTTCATTGACATTATCTTGAGCATTTGAAACTGGATCAATCAAAATTAGTCTTATATACAACCCTCAACTCCCATAATAGTTTATGATGTAAAATTCGTTTGAATAATAGTCTATTGTGATATTTCATTCCAATAACATCTGTAGTTATATGGATCATACAATCTATTCACTTACTAATAATATCCATCCTTTCTTGAAGCTCAAGTCCTTTTAAGTATATAGACATTTCATGTACTTCGATTTTGTAATGTCATATGTAGTATTACATAAATAATCTAATTAACTCGAAGAGTGTCGAGTAACTTTTATATATTACATCAAACATATACCAAAACACAATGAGATACACCACTATGCACAATAAATAACTTATATCTAAAGTTGGAGTCACTGCTGAAGCTCAAATCAATTCTCTTGAAGTAATTAGAGATTTCTTCCCACTTAGCAAATCATTCAAATTTCATATACCTGTGTGTATGACGAAATAAAGTAATAACAACTAAGGGAAAATTTTGACTGAATACCTAATAATGTCACTAACCCATAAAACTTTTCTTATTTTTATCACATTTATTGGTCTTCATTATTTCAGTAGAACCTCGAAGTTTTGAATAGTTAGAAAGACACATTCTTAAGAAACTTATTAGTCCCAAAAATAAATATTATATTACATAACCAAAAGATCACATTTACTAAATTGAACAAATAATTTTCTACTTCCTTAGAGTTTCCAAGATCATATGTAAAAGTTAATCATATTTCTCCTCGTTTCACAGTAAGATATCATTAATGAATATCATCCTAAACATACCCATTTAGAATCATCAAACACATTATTCATCATGTATATCAAAATAATTAGGGCATTAGACAACCCAATGGCACAACAAAAAATTCATAATTAATTCAAACTTAAAATCAATCTTCAAGAATATAGTAGCTCCTCTTAATTTATCAATAAATCTTAGTATGCCAAATCTATACTTATTACAAATTATTGCTCAATTAAGTTACAATAAATAATACATAACCTCAAGATTCATCTTTCTTCTAGGTGAATATGAAGTGGAGCTTGTTTAGGATAAGCAATGCCTTGCCTAATATTATAACAATATCACTTAATGTTCATCGAATTCCAATAGGTGTATATGATAAACTAAAAGAGAGATTGGATTTGTTCTTACAACTATATCCAGGATAAAATCAATTGGTTAGTCAATAGCATGCGCGAAAACTTCTTTTCAACATGTATTAAGAGATCTAAGATCACACAAATGAATTTTTAGTAAACTTGGTCATTTCTAAAAATTCTAACACAACCCAAAGATTGATAATAACTTTTTCTTACTACTCTATTTCATATTGTAGAAAATTATAATTTGATAATCTTTTTTATTTTCTGCAAATAGTAAACATTTTCCTGCTATGGTTCCCATAAAATTTCTAAGTTTTCATCACCTAGAATTTAAAAGTGTTAATAATCCTGGAATAATCCACAATGCATAATTCTCAATAAATCAATCAACATAGAAGGTTATATCATAATCCTAGCCAATATAACAAAATTAACCTAGAGCTCTTAAAATCTAATTAGTTGATCTTGAACTTGCAGATGGAATTAAAATATTATAACATAACTCATATATATATCAAGTACCTATCCAGTCTTCTTACACAGTTAGTGGATAATAGAGAATATGTAACTCCAAAGATACAATACCAAACTTAAATTTTTTACATATTATTACTAATGAGTCTGCCTCAATATTATTTTATACAAAATCTTAAAATACATGGCCAAAATTATTCATGAAATTCAAAATAATTTATACAACAAAAAAAACTTACTGGCATGGTTGTGCTCCACCAATTTCAAAGATCATGTATATAGACAGTCTACAGAACCACAAACCGAGCTTTGATACCACTCTGTAACACCCCCACCATTAAATATAGATATTGGTATAACAATAATTTTGACAAATGTGCACATGTGTGTGCATGTGTACATATATATATATATATATTTTCTTTTGTCAACTGTAGCATTTTGAAAAACATTAAAGTATTTTATCACATATAACCCTATATATAGAAAAATCACTATTTATATAAAAACACAACACCCATCACAATCACTCTATTCTCAGGCTGATTTACTATCAAATTTCATGAGTTATATAGGACACGACATCCCAAAGTTATAATACGATAAACTCAAAAATAAAAATAATAGCCTTTACTTTCAGAAGAAGTAAGGATATTTTGCATTTTGTAACCCTTTATATATAATCAACAATTTACATAATAATAATGAATGTAAAAATTAGAATATGCCTACAACATAACCCAACAGGTCGTCATCCATGTACATTGATCCTTAGAACCTGTAGGAACCCTAACGGCTTATCCAGTAAGTCCATGGTATCAAGTATCACCAGACTTACCTACAATGCATAAATTATATGACCTAATGCTCAGCAAGTAAAGATTATGCATGTCAAAGAATAATCCACAATATCAAGTTATACATCTCAAAATGCTATGCCCACAATGCAATTCCATATATCAAAACATTTCTCTCAAAATCATTTCTTTCTTGGGTCCCTCACCAATGCTACTATCCCATGCACTAAAAAAGAGCTCTGCACACTACTATAATCCAATGACCAATAATGATATAAGCATACAAATCCATACACGTGAACCTACAAATCATGCATACAATAATGCAAATCCATGTATGCTTCGATATACTAGTGTGGCCAGTAAAATATTTTCTTTTCTCAGAATTATGCCGTGCAAAGCAAGATTTATCATAATATTCGTATATGATGTATGCACATGCCAATGCCCATATATGTTTGCTCAATGGACATGAATGATAGTAATGCGTGCCCTCTGCTATGCATATATGATCTATGGTATTATATATAAATCACACATTTACTATGTCTATGCATTGTACTTGCAAGTGAATCTTTACTTACCTTTGATCGGTTGTGTGTTACTTCTAGGTTTCTTAAGTATTACTCACAAACCCTATATGTAAAACAATCTATAAAAATACAAGATATCAATCACCATCCTTAGTTAACAAGTTCATTATACCTAATATAGTATAAAGATCTTAAATTTCAATTTAACTAAATAACCTAACCACTTAGAAACTATAACTGAATATAACCTTTTACGTACCTTTGTTCCACATCTTAAATGTATACCAACCTCATTTAATTGGTGTATTATAACTCTTATAACATCCCCCTAAATGTTAGGGATCAAATGCACCACATCTATGTTGGAACATGTTAATGAACCAAATGGGACAAATTCACAATTTCACATTTTTTTTATTGTCACATTAATTTGCATGATGATTTTGATACCCATAGACATAATCATTCACTCCCAAATTTTTATCACATTTAGATAACATCAAAAAGAATGTAACCATGTCATAGAATGACTAAAACTCATGGATATAGCTTCCCAAGTTCAGCTCCCTTCACAACATATTGAAACAGATTTTTCCTATGGTGACAATTTTGTGCACTTCATAACATTAATGGTTTTGGAACCCTTACGTATATTCAATCTCTCCCAAATTTTTACACACTTATATAATATATATACAGAGACAACCAGGTTATATTCTTTCCAAAAATAATAGATTTAACTCCCCTAATTCAGTCTCCTTCACAGCACACCAAAATAGATTTTGTTACTTTGGCAGTTTGAGTGTTTCTCCAATATCATTCTGTATTTCAATTTTTAACCAATAAAAATTCATTCCAATACTCTTATCTCATATATGGACATGTAAATGGTAATAATTATAGGTTTTATTGAACATACCATACACTTTTGAAGCCTAAAACATAAAAATACAACAGGGTGATAGTTTCTGCAACAAGTATTTCCTATTAAGTATTTGCAACCAAAAACCCTTTCTTAGCTTCGATGGTAGAATCCACGACCATCTACTACTTGAAATTTTTCTAACTGACCATCCTACCATTTATGGTGAATAAGAATCCTGACATTAACTTCGAGTTATTTATATCATATTGAAAATTAGAATCTGTAAAGCCTTCTAGTTTCAAAGCTCTATTGCCATAATAGATCCCTAGTAATTCATAAGTACTTGAGGATTATCTTCACAAATTTCTAGTGATGTTTACATAGATTGGAATAATATTTGATTGTGACGCTCAAACCGTGTGCGATATCAAACCTAGTATATAGTATAACATAAATTATACTTCCAATGGTGGATGCAAAAGGTATGTGAGTTGTCCTCTCTCATTCCACATGAGTCCTTGGGGATATATATTTAGAGAAGCGAATACTTTAACTTATTGATAGGAATTGCCTCTTAGATTTCTCCATGTTGAACCTCTTTAGCATCTTATCTATATACATGAATTTAGATAATCCGATGATCCTCTTAGATCTATCTCTATTGATTTTAATCCCCAATATGTAGGATGCTTCTCCCAAATTCTTCATGAAAAATTAAGTAGACAACCAAGCCTTTGTTTACTACGGCATCCCTACATCATTTTCAATGAGTAGGATTTCGTCAACATAATAAATGTAATTATGCTCCCAGTATCCTTCTTGTGCACACAAAGTTCATTGGGATTCTTGAAAAAATGAAATGATTTGATTGCCTTTTCGAACTAGATGTTTCAGTTTTGGGAAGCCTGTTTGAGACTATAAATGGATATCTGAGGTTTGCAAATCTTTTGATCACTTTCTTTGGATATGAGGCCCTCTAGCTTCTTTATGTAGATCTCTTACTCGATGTTTCCATTGAGGAAAGTGGTCTTCACATCCATCTGTCATATCTTATAGTCAAAGTACATTGATATTATACTAGTCGTACACTAATCAATGCACAGATGAACTACATAACTGCTAAGAAGGAACTCTTTGTTGTAGTTTATACATTTAAAATATTCAAACCGTACTTGATTGGCATAAAGGTAATTGCATACACAGGTCACACTGCCATTAAGTACTTTATTGAGAAGAAATATGTGTAGGAAAATACAAAACATTGATAGAGATTAATTCCGATGACGAGACAACATTTAAAAAAACAACAATTGCCACCGTCGAAATAACTATTGGAGAAGGATAAGATTTTTATTTTGAAGCTCAATATTATCCGCGCTATGGAGAATATCAATATAGTCAAAGCCACAATTTTATGTATGATTGGCAAATGATCCCGAATTGAACATCAACACTTGGTGATCTTATTTTCTTTTTGATGTAATTTTAAAGTAGGATATAAGTATTTATCATTAAATTTTATATTCACTCATGTAAACATTCAAATAGTTTCAAGTTAATAAAGTTGATGTGTTTTTGTTGTCTCATAAAATAATATTGAGCAAACTAGACTCAAAAAATACATCAAAATAAAAAATATAAAACTACTTAGTATAATAATACTTATTATATTAAACTAAGAAAATTCACCAAAATAAAATATAAAGTTAGAAATGAAGTATATTACTAAAAGAATAAAATAGTACTTATTATACTAAACTAAAAAAATCATCAAAAAAATATAAAATTAGAAAGTAAATATATTACTAAACAAATTTAATACCACTTAGTATACTAAATTAAAAAAAATCATCAAAATAAATTATAAAGTTAGAAAGTAAGTATATTACTACAAAATTATAATACTACTTAGTATAATAAATTAAAAAAAATCATCAAAATAAAATATAAAGTTAGAAAGTAAGTATATTACTAAAAAATATAATACTACTTAGTATACTAAATTATAAAATAATTCATCAAAATAAAATATAGAGTTAGAAAGTAAGTATATTAGTAAAAAAAATTTACTACTTAATATACTAAATAAAAAAATTATCAAAATAAAATATAAAGTTAAAAAGTATGTTACTAAAAAATATAATACTACTTAGTATACTAAACTAAAAAAAGAATCATCAAAATAAAATATAAAGTTAGAAAGTAATAATATTACTAAAAAATATAGTACTACTTAATATACTAAATTAATAAATAATTCATCTAAATAAAATATAAAGTTAGAAAGTAAGTATATTACTAAAAAAATATGATACTACTTACTATACTAAACTAAAAAGAATTATCAAAATAAAATATAAAGTTAGAAAGTATATCACTAAAAAATATAATACTACTTAGTATACTAAACTAAAAAAAAAATCATCAAAATAAAATATAAAGTTAGAAAGTAAGTATATTACTAAAAAATATATAGTACTACTTAAAATACTAAATTAAAAAATAATTCATCTAAATGAAATATAAAGTTAGAAAGAGTATATTATTAAAAAAATATAATACTACTTTCTATACTAAACTAAAAAGAATTATCAAAATAAAATATAAAGTTAGAAAGTAAGTACATTACTAAAAAATATAATACTAAGTATATAATACTGCTTAGTATAAAACTAAAAAAAAATATCAAAATAAAATTTAAAATTAGAAAGTAAGTGTATTACTAACAAAATATAATACTATTTAATATACTAAAATAAACAAAAATTCATCAAAAATCTTAAAAATAAAATAAAATCATTGGATGAGCCCATAGACCCTATCCGTAGGCCCAATTTATATAACCCGTCCAAGATTGGGACCGACCCACTATAACCAAATTAGTGGGTCGAGTTGGGCCTACTAGAAAAAAAACTATTCATCCCAATCCGAACTGCTTCAAGTTCGAGTTTGGACTTGAACAACTCATTTTCTTAACAGACTAATACAGTCCTGGGCCGATCTTAATCAAACCGGCCCAATTAACAACTATAGTTGAAAATCTTTATCTCGAGCCAAAACACTCACATAAAATGCTTTGCTTAAAGTTATGGATCAATTATTGCTCAAGCAGACCACTTCGCATATAACGTTTTTTTTTTTAATCTACCCACTTTGAACTTAACTTTACCATTAATGCCCCCTCTTCTCCTATTTTCATGAATTTTGTACATTCTACACTTATAGTATTCTATTTTATAAAATATAATAGAATACTAAGAAGGTAAATGTCACACCAAATATATAATTCTTAGTATTCTATTATATTTTATAAAATAGAATACTTATATATATATTTGGTGTGACATTTACCTTCTTAGTATTCTATTATATTTTATAAAATAGAATACTTAGTAATTGTCTGTACACACGGTCCATGATTGTACCCTTCTCTATCTAACTTGTATATATGCTGAATTCAGTAAATTATTCTCAATTTATTTTGGAGCATTTTAGTATGAAGAGCTTAATAGTTTATCGAGACTATTCAAAGTTTTATGTAATTATATCTTTGATTATATGGATGGAAATGTTACTGTCAATCTTCCTCGCAGCATTCACCATTGTGGTTCCTTAATTGCTTAGACAATACCAATTGTTTCTGAGATTTATCTGCTAGTCTGCAAGCTGGTATAGACATTTTCTAGTATCACATTAACCATTACTTTTTCACATGAAATTTACATCAACAGGTGAAAAATCGTGGGAAAAGAGAAATGAGTTGGATCAAAAATATTAGAGACTTAGTTATTATATTAATAGGTATTTTCATGAATTAGCATTCCTTATTCAAATTTGATGTGGTTTCAAATTACGTCTTCTAGAGCTTACATAAAGTATGACTCAATTTTCTTTCATTAGAAAACAATTAACTTATGAATTAATGATAATAAACTCTCTAGTTCCATACAATAATTTTAGCTTAGGTAAGAGATGGTGGTTTAAATCTGAATCACTTTGTCCTACTGATAAGCTCACAATTTCATGTAATTTCGATACTCTTAATACCATGATTTTAATGTGTTTTGCTATGCATGTTAGTGATAATTGTATTTATTTTTGTTAAATTTTGTATAGGTAGATGGATAGAGTTAATTGGTGACAAAAAAGAAGAAAATGCTGAAAAATGGAGAAGAAGAGCCAGCCAGCCCCTGAAATCGGACAGAAGGCCTTGCTTCTAGTTGCACTGTGGCCCTTAAAAGTGGCGCCGTGGCCCAGACAACTTGCACCGTGGTGCCAGTTATTCATCGCCGCAGCGTGACCCTCAAAATTCGTCCAGAAGCAAACAGTGAGTTTGGCGCCGCAATTCTTCGTACCGTGGCGCTACGTGGCATAACATAATTTATTTAATTTTTTGTTTGATGCTATGACAATAGGCGTTCCATCACATTTTTGATTTATTTTTTTGATTATTCATACACAAGATACATATAATCTATCCCTCTCCATTAAATACAACTGACATTCTCTCATATTCTCTCAACATCTTCAATATGCACATACTTTTTCACACAATTCTCACACATTCCATACTTAATTTCACATATCCTTTCAAGAAAGCAGAAATTGACATGAAAAGAAGAAGGAATTTGCCATGAGTTTGAAGAATTAAGGGAAGAATGGAAGAATTCAAGCCTGATAGAATTTTAAGAGCTTGGGTTGTAAATTTTTCTTCTCTTATGTTTTTTAAATTTTGTTTAACATTCTGAAATTGTTGAAGATCAATGATACTGATGAACAAAATATGGTCTAATCAAGGCTTGAGAAGCCAAATTTATGTGTTTATGAATTGATTACTTGATTATGATTGGGATTTTATTTAAATTGTGATAGCATGCATTATATTCTTAATACTTTTTTAAGTTTAACCAACTTTAATTAATCCTTGTTGTTGTGATTGAGACTGAGAGATAGTATTACTACAAATGCTCATGTAATTCATGTCTGGACTAGATTATATAGAGTTATATGAATTGGTATATGTAATAAAAATATGCATAACTTGGTTATGTTGAAAGCTAGTGGAGTTCCTAGAGTTTACTGCATTTTTAATTGGTTTAATGGATATAGACATATAGTAAATTTCATTATATTGTGAAATTGTAGCAAAATGAGTTGAGTTGGCTTGCGAACCTAATGAACTGGCTTGAGTAAGGATCGACTTAAGCTCGAGCTTGTCGAACTTCATCCCAAATATAGGTGTTTAAAAAATTAAGAGCCAACATACAAGCTTGTATCTTTTTATTATTTTTTATATTTTAAATTGTACTCCTTATGCCCAAAACTAATTGCTTTTATTTTCTTTTTAGGCTCTCCCCCAAAATACTTTATTTTATAAAATACTTTTTTTTAAACTATCATCTCAATTAAAGTACTAATATAATATTATTATATTTCAACAACTACTTTCAAGAGCAATAAAGTAAAATCACACACAATTTATAATTTTTTAACTCTCATCTAAAACTCTGTATTGGGTCAAAGTAGATCCTTAATTTTGGGAGAGTGGGAGTACTGCTGTTTAGTTTATAATAATGAGATATATAATAACATAGAAAATTATTATAAACATTTTAATAATTTTAAATTGTGTTTTGATTTTATAAGTTAATAGGAAATATATTAAGGATAATCAATGATACTAATAATTATATTTAAAATGATTAAATAATATATTTACACTAATTCAAATATTAGAATTATGTAGAATTATGTTTTTTTTGTTGTAGGTAAGGTCAAGCTCGAGTTATATGTTTGAATAAGCTCAAGCTTGACAAGTTCAAACTCAATTATTTTAAGGTGAATTTAAGTTTGAGTCTAATTTTTTTTAAAAACTTGACTTCAACTTGATTTTTTTATGGCCCTAATATGTAATAAAGACGAAGTATCATTTTGAAATAAAAATTTGAAGCTGCACTTTCGGATAAACGGTATGTCTTTTTTTCTCATCTTCCTTTCCATTCACTCATATTTGTTTCGTTTCATCAATTTTATTCGGTTCCGCTTTTTCTTCCAAAAAAAAGGAAAAAGAAGGATCTTCTTTGATAAATCCTCTTGTTCCTTTTTAGACCCTTTTATTTCGGAACCTATTTCAATTTCTACTTCTGTTTCTTCCTCACTTTCCACGAATGTAAGTTAGGAAGTCTATATTCCAATTTAATGACCTGATGTGATTGAGCTGCAACCTTAATGATTGTTAGAAATATTGATTCCTTTGGGTCTAGCAACGGAATGTTAGTCCACAAAAGTAAGCAAAAATGCTTCCTTAAGTTTTTTGAAAAATACAAAAAACCTTCTTATATTAAAAAGATAATCTAAATTTTTTCCATATAATTAAAAAGTTTGCACAAAGTTCCATTCTGTTAGAATGTGCGAATCTAATTGTAAAATGACACATTTTTAATTACCGAATACTATTTAAAATGACTATTATACCCATTCCAGGAATATATGTAGTACGGGGAATTAAAAACATTTCATATCATGAGAAAAAACTGCCTGTATTTTAAGTTAATTTGCTTTTACAATTAGCTAAACAATAAATAGAAGAGAACAATACATATAGAAAAATTGATGAAATCAGTTTATTAAGTTTTATTTGAATTGCAGGATTTCATTCATTAAAATTGTTCCATATATTTGTAAAATGGGAGAACAATTACATATTTTATTTTACTTTTTAATATATTTAAATAGATAATATGTTTAGGAATAAATTATTTGCTTAATTTACAATAAAAAGAAGAAAACAATACATATAGAAAAAATTGATGAAATTAGTTTAATAAGTTTTCTTTGAATTGCAGGATTTCGTTCATTAATTTTTTTTTTCATTTATTTGTAAAATGGGAGAAAAATTACATATTTTATTTTAGTTTTTAATATATTTAAATAGATAATATATTTAGAAATAAATTATTTGCTTCATTTACAAACGTTAAAGCAACTATATAATAAAGCATGATTCACAAATTGTTTTCCCTTTTTTGTTTGTGGAAATGAAGTTAATTAGGCGTGATAAGATTCCTATTATGCAATCCTCTATTCAAGGAGAAAATTATGGCCAAATTCAAAAAGAAAATCAAGGAGAGCCATTAGACACCAAAAATTGAAGCTGTCAATATTTTTCTAAATATCAGCTATATAGTTTTAGAAATGATATCTCATCATCATTTACTTCCTTATTTGAGCTATATTACCGTTGGAAACTATGATTATATAATATGTAATATTCTGCAAAAAAATTAATAAAAAAAGAATTTTATCATTCTTATTTTTAAAATCTCTTTTTGGTATCAAAGCACTTAGTAAAAAAAAAATGTCCTCCCATGAAGAACCCAAGCTATCAATCCAATCATTCTACCAATGTTCTAGTTTAATTTCTATCAAAATATCTACTACAAATTTTCTTGTTTGAAAATCCCAAATACTTCCATTGATTCGTAGCCTAGGAATAGAGCATCATATCAGTGATCCCAAAAGGCCAGTAGATGATATCAGTGATTCTGCTGGAAAAAAAATAAAAAATCCTAATCTTGATCCATGGATCACCAATGATGGTCTTCTTATGTCATGGCTTCTTGGAAATATGAAGGAAGAAGTTCTCAACATGATTTTTGGTGGGGATACAGTCTACTCAATTTGGAAATCACTCCAAGAGCAGCTGTTGCCCGACATTGAAGAGAATGAAGCTCAATTGAAGAATAACTTATATGCCTTATCCAAAGGAATACTCTCACTTGATGAGTATATTCGAAAGTTCAAGGAAATTTATGATAAACTTGTAACTATTGGAAAACTACTCGGTGATGTTGACAAAGTTTTCCAAGTTTCACAAGGCCTTGGAGACAAATACAAAGAATTTCAAATTGTTGTTTTGTCAAAACCACCATATCCATCATTTAATCAATTTATCATGTCTGTACAAAATTATGAGCAGGTTTATCTTAGAGAGGAAAATCAAGCATTCTTCAGACAAAGAGGAAGAGGAAGAGATCACCGTGGAGGAAGAGGAAACTTTAGAGGCAAAGGTTCAAATTCCTTCACTCAAAATCGACATCACAATAACAATCAACATCCATCCTTCCAAAATCAATCATAGTTCAATAACAACAACTGGAAAGGACAACCCAACAAGCAAAATACAAATCAAGTCGCATGTCAAATTTATGGACGAACGAATCATACTGCAGTTAAATACTATTACAGGTATAACTATGAAACAGAAGGTGAAAATGTCCAAGAAGCTTTTACAACCATGAATCTAAACAATGAGAATGATCCAAAATTTTATGACGACTCTAGAGCTACTGCACATATGACAAATCAAGGAGGTAATCTAAAGGCTTTAAAATCTTATTTTGGTACTAATTCTATTTTCGTTGGCAATGGACAAGCTTTATCTATTATACACATAGGAAAAGCTTTGCTCAACAGCTCGCATGGTAAAGTTTTGTTAAATAATGTTTTAGTGGTACCAAAAATTAAAAAGAATTTGTTATCTATCAATAAACTTGTTGATGATAATTTTTGCACTATTACTTTTGATTCTAATAAGTTTGTTATTAAGGATCAGAAGAACCAAATCCTGGTCAAAGGACATAGGGAAGGAGATTTGTATGCGCTTGAGGGAGGACAGTTTACTTAAAGCTTTCGCTGCAATCAAATCCCCAGGAGTTTCTTCAGAAATATGGTATGCTCGCTTTAGATACCCTAATTTAAATTTTTTGCAAACTTTAGAGAATAAGAAAGTCATCACTGTTTCCAATTGGTTAACCAAAAATACAATATGTAATAGTTGCCAACTTGGGAAACGTTGTAAATGTTTTTTAATAAATCAAAAACTATTTCAAATTTTCCTTTAGAAAAAATTCATAGTGACTTATGGGGGCCTGCTCCAATACTTTCTTCTCAAAAATTCCAATATTATGTGATATTTGTTGATGATTTTACTCGTTATACTTGGTTATATCCTTTAAAAAATAAATCTGACTTCTTTCAATATTTTCTTAAATTTCAAGCTCTTGTTGAGAATTTTTTTAATAAAAAAATAAAAGTTTTTCAATGTGATGGTGGTGGAGAATTCACTTCCAATCAGTTTACAAATCACTTAGCTTTCTATGGAATTACACATCAGATGTCTTGCCTGTATACGCCAGAACAAAATGGACTTACAGAATGCAAGCATCGCCATATTGTCGAAACAGGATTGACATTGCTCTTTCATGCAAATATTCCTCTAAAATTCTAGGTAGACGCATTCTTAACAACAATATATCTAATTAATAGATTGCCTCTCTCTTCTACTGGTAAGGAGACTCTTTATTTGAAATTTTTTGGTAAGGATCCTAATTACTTTGGTTTGCGTATTTTTGGCTCTCAATGTTTTTCTTATTTAAAAACATCAAGAATGCATAAATTTTCTTAGAAAATAGTTCCTTGCGTATTTATAGGATATAGTCCATTGCATAAAGGTTATAGATGTCTAGATACAAATACTCATCGTGTTTATATATCACGACATGTTATCTTTAATGAACACCATTTTTCTTATTTATTAAAATATAATTACTTCTCTAACCCTTCTAATAATTTATTGCTCACTACTTTTCTGCATTCAAATGAATGGTTTACAAGAAACTCACCCATAGCTCCTCCAAGTAAAGATTCATCAGATGAGCCACCAAGTTTCAACTCCTCGATTTTTTATTCATCTCCTATCTCACCATCAAATTTAGAAATTCCATTAAATGAAAATTCTTCAATATCCAAAATCAAGAAACTCCTACTTCACCACAAAATTATACTCTTATTCCTTCTACTATTGATAATGATTGTGATATTATTTCTTATTCCCCATTATCTTCTAGTAACATGCTGCCTTCCACTTTAAAATCTTCTAGTTCTACTCTTTTTTCTTCTCCGCACCAAACCACTACTATATCTTTGATGCCTCCATTATCTTCTCGACTAACTAGAGTAAAACGTATCCCTACTTATCTTAAGGATTATTGTTGTCCATCTATTCCTTCACATCCTGATACTGCTCTTATTGTTTCCCTTAATGAGCCAAAAACATTAAAAACAGGCCCTGAAATTTACAAATTGGAGAGCTGCCATGAAAGAAGAGATAGATGCACTTCAACATAACAAGACTTGGTCTCTTGTTCCTCGTCCAACAAATGCCAATATTATTGGTTCTAAGTGGGTATATTGTACCAAGTACAAAGAGGATGGCAGTGTGGATAGGTTCAAAGTACACATAGTAGCTAAAGGGTATGCACAAATTCCCGGCCTTGATTTTGGCGGGACATTTAGCCCTGTTGTTAAGCTAACAACAATTCGTGTCATACTTTCTCTTGCTACTTATTTCAAGTGGCCACTAAAGTAATTAGATGTTAAAAATGCATTCTTGCATGGCATTCTCAATGAGCAAGTCTACATGGAGCAACCCCCCAATTTTGTGCATCCCAAATTCTCTAATCATGTTTGCTTTTTACATAAATCACTTTATGGTCTCAAACAAGCACCTCGTGCTTGGTTTGCTGAATTATCTCATTGTCTTTTTACTCTGGGTTTTAGATGTAGTAAAGTTGATCCATCTCTCTTTATTTATAATCATGGTACTAATTTTCTTCTCTTACTTGTTATGTAGATGATGTAATTCTCACTGGTAGTACCTCTTTACTTATGTCTCAACTCATTTCTCGCCTAAGCAAGGAGTTTGCACTCAAAGATTTAGGCCAACTCACTTACTTTCTCGATTTGGAAGTTAAATATTTTCCTGGTGGTCTCACACTCTCTCAAACCAAATATGCTCGTGACATTCTCACCAAGGCTAAGATGCTTGAAACATCTAAAATAAGTACACCAATAGCTATAAAATCCAATCCTCTTCCCAATGACAATGAGCCCACATATCCCACTGCATATCACCAATTATGTGGTTCTATTCAGTATCTTACTTTCACTAGACCTAATCTCACTCATGCAGTCAATCTCGTATGCCAACATTTTCAAAATCCCACCATGAAGGACCTTCGAGTTGTCAAACATATTTTGTGTTACTTAAAAGGGACACTAACTCATGAAATTCGTTATTTATTTAAAGCTCTCTCACTCTTAATGCCTTTTGTGATGCAGATTGGGCTGGTTGTCCGATGACAAGGAGGAGCACCACTGATTATTGCATTTTTCTTGGTTCAAATTATGTGTCTTGGGCATAAAAAAAGCAGCCTACAGTTTTACGTTCTAGTACTTAGGCTGAATATCGTGCTCTAGCAACCATAACTGCCGAGCTCACATGGTTCCACTCTAGCAACCACAACTGCCGAGCTCACATGGTTCCAATATCTTTTTCATGATCTTGGCATAACTCTTGAACGATGGCCAATTCTTCTTTGTGACAACAAAAGTGCCATTCACATATCTCACAATCTTGTCTTTCATGCTCGCACAAAGCACATCGAAATTGATTACCATTTCATTCGTGAAAAGGTTACTGCTGGAGCTCTTCATCTTCGTTATTTACCAACTACACATGAGATTGTTGATGTTCTTACCAAGGCACTATCTAAGGATTCATTTGAAACATTTCGTTACAAGCTTGGCATTAGTTCACTCTCATTGCCAACCTTAAAGAGGGATGATAAGATTCCTATTATGCAATCATCTATTCAAGGAGAAAATTATGGCCAAATTCAAGAAGAAAATTAAGGAAAACCGTTAGATACCAAGGATTGAAACTGTCAATATTTTTCTAAATATCAGCTATATAGTTTTAAGAATGATATCTCATCATCATGTACTTCCTTATTTGAGTTATATTATCGTTGGAAAGTATGATTATATAATATGTAATATTCTGCAAAAAAAAATTAATAAAAAAAAAGTTTTATCATTCTTATTTTTAAAATCTCTTTTAGGCGGAGGTATCTTCATTTAAATATTCGCTGCCACCATATTTTGTCTTATTAATTTAGCATGCTGTAATTTTAACAAAGTCATTATCCTCAATCCAACTAATAATCACTCCTATTTATACTTGTTTTGTTAGTGCAGTTTGGCGCATAAATAATTACTTGTTGTCGTAGTTGGCATCGCCTCCACCACAACCATCACTGGGAAGAAGTGAAAATGGAGAAATGTTGGGAACAGTTTCTGAGGAGAGAGAGGTTAACGTACCAGCAAGTGAAGCGTGGAAGCTGTATGCAGCCTCCAACTCGCCAAAATCGTCGGCGAAGCGCTTCCCAGTCTGTTCACCAAAATCGATGTTGTACAAGGCGACGGCAGCGCCGGAACCATCCTCGAGCTCTTTTTTCCTCCAGGTATATATAAATACCATTTTGCTATGTTCCAAACCAAAAATCTCGTACAGAAAAGTCTTTTTTTTTTTTTTTTTTTTTAATTTAGTTTTTTCAAAGAAATGGGGACATCAATCTCAACGCTTTTTCCTTTATGAATGAATCTGTTCCTAAAAGTACAATTACATCTGTTGGAAATATTAGAAGTAATTAAGAGATCAAACCAAATAAGCACAATATATGACATAATAAATAACGTAAAGAAAGTTTATCGAATTTCGAGTGGACAAGATTTCCGCCCTCCAGAGGGATCGGTGCAATTTGGATTCAACAGCTAATGTGGGGATAACAATGAGTATTCTTGCTTTTGTGTACAAAAGATTAGGATTGCTATAGCTAGAATATTACAAGTTTGTGTATGTATTAGTTGGCCAAGGAGAAGAATAAAGCAAATGAGGAGTGAGGAGGAACAAGATTTATGAAATTGCATGACTGAACGAATAAGATAGAAGAGACATGCTAAATGGAATGGCCCTTTAGAGTCGAGCAATTTTCAAGCTTTCTGATGTGGTTGTGTATGAGTAGAACTAGACGAGTAAGAGAAGCTTTATGTGATGTTGGTTACAAAGGATTGGTTCAACAAGCCTTTAACAGATTAACAATCAGTAATCTTAATTTACTACCTTCCACTAGTCTCATGATTTGCCAACTATTATATCCATATATGGCTGCACATTTGGATAATATCATATATCTCTTTTCACGATGAAAGAAAATTTAAACCATCCAATTCATGGAAATTCATTTGTCTTTGAAATACCAAATTCTTTAATTAACATACAACAAAATCTAATAAACAATTAACAAAAATATCCTGTGATCATTTGGAATTTATAATACAAATTAACATTTTCTTGAGGTTGTTTGTAATTGATATACGTGGTAGTTGTATAATTAAAAGTTTTGTTGTAAATGAGGGAAACAGGAAGGGAGGGGTTGACATCATTCAAGGAGAAGTTCACGGTGGTGGATGTTGAGAAACTGAGTGAAGGAAACAGAGGTGGCAGAAGGCGGGTTTTTGGATTTGGGTTTTACCCTGTATCGGGTTCGACTGGAGGTGATAGAGGAGGAGGGGATGAAGAATCAGTCCATCACAAGAGCAACGACAGAGTATGAGGTGAAAGAAGAGGCTCCTGCAAATGCTGCTCTTGTTTCCATACAACCCTTGGTTGCTATTATGCAACTTGCTACTGATTACTTGCTTCAAAACTGCAGCAACAACAACAGCTGAGACCTGGCCTGCCCACCAGTACTTTATTTATGCAGTATTTGATTTGGGATTTCAGTACTTACTACTCCATGTTGTCGGGGTAGATTGATTATTATGGTTTAATTCAATGTTTGGCAATGTATTTGAAGGACGGACACTTTCTACTTTTATTATTGTAGGAGACATTGGGTTTGCTGTGTATTTTTTTTAAGGTAAGTGATGAATGATTATTTTTTCCATGAGAGTTGTTGCACTATTAAGTATCAAAATGGATTAATTTTAACTCTATTTGAACAATCGAAATAAAGTGTCGATTAATGCAAACTAAGATAAACTAACACTAAATTAATACGCAGAAATAAATTAATATTAACTTTTATGAATTAAAAACCTAAGGTTTGTGATTTTACCGTAACTAGTAAGTAACACGTGCGTTATACATAATTTATATGATTCTAGTAAATTAATTATATTATTTAATAATATATTTGAGTAAAATTAATATATTATATGATACTTCATAAATTAAAAAAATATTAAATAAAATATAATCAATAAAAAATAAAATATTCCACAATATTTCATAAATTAATTATTGATCGATATGATATTGAAACAAAACAAGAGACTCTCTTTCAGTTCATACTTTGTAAGCGATACTTGTTCTCTAGAGATTGAAGAAATTTGACAAATTAAAAAATTATGAATGTTAAGCAAGATAGATAATTAATTTTTAAAAAATATCCATTTTACAAATATAAATAAAACTATAATTTAGTTATATTTCTTCTTTAATGATGAATACAGGTGAGACTAAGTGAAAGAATTAGGGTCTAGAATTAAAAATTAAGTAAAATACATATCCAATATTTAAGGATTTACAAAATTATTTGTCAATTTTTACATATTATTCAATGTACATACAGCCTATACATAATATTATTAAATTACTTTAGCTGAGTATGACCATTATAAGTAATCAAATTATTTTTTCTTTAATTACTTGTATGCTAGAATTTTCTTCATATTACATGATTGTTAAGTATCAAAACTTTGTGCTATAGTGAATCATGTTTCAATGTTGTTTTTCCCTAATAAAAATAAAATTTTAATTATTACTAATAATATATAATGTATTATTTAAGGAAAAAATATGTGTACCTATATTTAAAACTTGTCTATATACAATATTTTTAGTTTATGTCTTCTTCTTACATTTAAGGTGTCTTGTTTAATCAATTATTAGTTATAGATATTGAAGTTCCTTTGGACAAAATAATATATAATTGGCATTGAAAAGATACAGAATGAGGCAAATAGACACCAACATTTGAAATTATTTGTCCTTAAACTTTGTTGATTGTCATTACAAAATAAAATTTTATATGAAATTATTTACATCTAAATTGAAATGGATAACCTTCATTTTCAGCTGGCGAAAGTGGCACTCTAGGTATAAAGACAAACTTTCCAGTATGTTACCCAAATTCAATTTCTGTATCAATTACATTATTCTTGAAGTCCTGCATACCATTTTTGTACCATTACTCAATTCATTTTATGGGTCCACATTCATGTAACGAGTTGAATGTGCATTGTTATTTAAAGTTGGAAAAATAACCCTAATAAGTCATAATATTGAGTTTTCTTCATTATCATATTCAATAATCATCTCTTTTGGAATTTTGATATTATATTTAGAATCATTTGGTTTCTCACATTTTCTAAGTCTAAGTAAAAACTTACTGAAGTTTGGATTATTCCTCACTCATGTTCATTGATAAAGTAATTTTTTTCCATTTTGGGCCACAAATATATTATTTCACCAAACTTGCAGAAATAATTTGATAGATTGTTGTCCTTGGAACAACTATTAATACTTATCTAAAATTTTCACAAAAAACTACTATTTTTTCACCAAAATCCTCATCGTTTCCCATTATGTCTTTCCATTTGTTAACATTCTTGATAGCTATCGTTTTGTTATTGGTGCTTCATCCCATATAGTTGTACTTGACATAAAAGCTCAACATCCTTACTTTGCTTAGACATAGTGCACTGACTTAATTTAATTGCATCTATTAGTATTTTGAAACGAAAATGTGTTGTTCTACTCCTGGCATTATTGCGAAAGCAAATCTAGATATTGTAGTTAGAAATACTATTTGATTTTTGGATCTAAGATGAGCTAACAATGCATGGTATAAAATATTTTTTCGTATTCTATATGGCCCATCAATAAAAAAACTCTTACCCTTTGGTATGCAATCTAAGATCAATAGAAAAGCTTTATGCTGTTCACGATTCAACTGTAGTTGTGCTTTATAATCTTTTTGAGATATTTCTTTTGACATTTTATCTTGTGTGTCTCTTGAAAAATTATTATATATGTTATCTATATCAATAGAAATGTTTGGAAAATTATATGAACTAATGTTTTTTTCCCATGTTTTTCAAGAAAAAATTCAGATTTTTCAAAATTTTGGTAACTTGTATTCAACTGAGGTTTTTCATTCTCTTTTGAAATCTTTAGACATTATTTTGTATCCAAAATCTCTTACATCTGTTGTGCACAATATATACCCTTATCGACTCCATGATAGATTTCAGGCAGTCAGGCCAAATATTTGACAGTAAAAGTGCATGTAGAGCTAGTAATATCATTACTCCAACCAGCAAACCTAAAATCTTATTTTATAGTTGATTGTGTTTTATTTTTCAGGATTGGCATATTGATGAATATCAGTAACTTCAAAATTATGCAGTTAGTGTATATAAATGATGATAATTTTAAATTTTATAATTTTGTTTGTTGTAATTAATTAATTAAAAGTATATATAAACTCTAGAAAAAGAAGATGAATGAAAATTAACATGAAAAAAATTAAATATTTTAAAAGAATATAAAATAAGGTATTACAATTTTTTTTTTTTATTTTTTTTTGGCAGTTGACAATGTAACAAAGCTACAAACTCTCTTTCAACTCTTAATTTATAGGCGACACTTGTTCCTTAAAAGATTAAAAAAATTTGGTAAATCAAAACTAAAAATTCGATATGTACCATGTCGATTAAAAAAATTCAATTTGATATTTAATTTTTTTATAAAAAATCAATATTCGATTTGATATTTATTTTTTTATTCCAATTTATCGAACTGTACCAAATCTTGAATTTAATTTTTATAATTTTTATAAATAACCTTTTATCTAATTTTATAAATTAATTAGTCTTTTACTTTTTTTCTTACTTTTAACTTACAAAACTAAAAATAATAAATTTAAAATCAATTAGATTTTCTTAAGAAATAAAATTAAAGAAGAAATTGAATTGAAAATATGCTATATATAGCTTTGTAATACTGTAATAATATATAGACATAATAAGATTTTATCTCCATTAGATTGCCTTAAAAAAAATTATTGTTAATTCTATTTTACCCCTATATATACTTTTAAAAATACTCCAGTTATATCAATTCTATAATTGGTTCAATAAAACAATATGTAAAACGATCAAGAAATACACAAGTAAATGTAGTATAAAATTATTTTCTATTTAATGTAATATATATTTTTTAAAATATTTATATTGAAATGTGGTGATACAACATGAAGGTTCATACAACTTATTTTTGCCATGTTTGATTCTGTTAAAAAAATTTAGGCTTTGTTTGATTTTATTTTCAGTCTTTTTTGGAGAGTGTTCTGAAAGAATATATTTTGAAAAGTGAGTTTGGAGAACATGTATAAAATAAAAAATGTGTATGCTATGTCGGGACAAATGATATGATGTATTTTAGAATATATTTTATCAATTGTAGATATATTATCAATATTATTTTGTTGTGGTTAATGAGAGATATTTTTAATTATAAATATTTTGTTCATGTTATTGTATTGTAATTAGTGATAGTATAGGGTATAAGATTATCTAAATAGGGTAATAAATAATTTGGTATTCTAGGAAAAAAATATTATTTTTAAAAAATACAAGTAACAAATATATTTTCGTATCCAAAGAAGAAAAACAATATTTGGATGAAAAGTAGAAAGAGAAAGTCAATAAAAACTATAATATTCGAACTAAAAATAAAATAGTATAAATAAAATTTATTAGATTAAATGATCAACCCAAAAGATCTGTTTTTTTCATGAAGTGACTCCAATAGTGATTTAGTGTAAATTCCCAAAGTCAAAGAAATTAGTAAGTTAAATATCATATGTAAGTGCAATCGGCCTACTATGATTGCGATGACAAAATATAAGTCAAATGATTAAAATAAATTTTGAATTTTGTACATAAAAAATGTGAAATATAATGGTTGACATTGCTTTTGGAATATGGTATAATTTATTAATATAATATAAAATTCAGATATGGTTGGATTAAGAAAGTAAATATTAAATGAATCAAATATTCTATCAATTAATGTAATTATTTTCTTATAGTCTCATAGTTAATAAAAAATTGAATTTTAATCATGAATACACTCTAAGTTTTGCTGTATTTTTTTTTTTAGAAAGTGTAATAACAAAACATTATAAATATGACAGTGGAATGTGCCTTTAAATTGATATAAAAAATAGATGTTATTTTCATGTTAATTTTATTGAATCTAATTAAACTGGATATAGTGAAGTATATTTTCATACAAAATTGGTATTTGATTTGATTTTGATTTTTGATTTTAATTTATTGAATCGTACAGAATATTGAATTTTAATTTTTAAATTTTATAAATAGTTGTTATATCTTATTTTATATTTATTAATCAATCTTACACTTTTTTCTTAATTTTAACTTACCAAACTAAAAATAATAAATTCAAATTACAATTAGGTTTTGTTATTTAATTTTGAACTATTTAATTTTTTTATTTTTCAACAAAATCATAGAATTGAAAATGGAAAAAAGATAGAACAAAAGGTAAAATACTTATAAATATAATTTTCCCACACGTTTTCAAAAAAAAAATTAGTAAATTGGTAAAGATAATATAAAATTCAGATGTGGTGGTTTGAGAAAGCATATGTTAATCAAATATCTCATTAACTAATATAATTATTTTCGTATCTCCCAACCACATGAAAATATACTTTAAGTCTCATAGTTGAGGAGGTCTTACAAATTTAATCTCATGATTTGGAAAAGATCCAATTTTAGTCATGAATGTACTTTAATTTATAGGTTTTACTCTATTCTATTTTTTTCAAGAAGTGGAATAACCAAAATTATTAATGCAATAGTGGAATGTGCCTTTCAATTGATATAAAAAACTAGATATTATTTCCATATTAATTTTAATGAATTTGATTAGACAGGATATTTTGAGTTATATTTAATTTATTCAAATATACATATTTCACAATAAAATAATTTTCATATAGTATGTCATATCTTTTTCTGTCCAATTCAATGTGACTTTTTTCCAGGGGTGACAACTATTCGATAAACCGATATAATCAAATCAAAATTAAAAATTTGGTATTTATCAAAGTCGAACAAAAAATTTAAATTTGGAATTTGATTTTTATTTTCATAAAAAAATAGTATTCTATTTAATTTTGGTGTTTTATTTTAGATTATCGAACAATTCCACAATATCAAAATTCAATTTTTATAGATTTTATAAATATTTTTTATATCTTGGTTTATATTTATTAATTAATTCAAAATATAATTAATTTTTGTTATTTAAATTTGAACTATTTAGTTTCTTTTATTTTTTTAAAAAAACTATTTAACAAAATAATTGAATCGAAATATGAACACATAAATGGGGATAAAAGAGAAAACAAAAGGTAAAATACTTATATATATAATTTTCACACATATTTTCGAAATATTAAACAAATAAAAGTAGAGTTTTACTTGAACTCTTGATGTTTTCTTATTGCAATTATCTAATAGCTAAACATTATTTGTTCCAAAATTACGTAATTATTAAATTACATTACCATTAAAACTAATAATATCAAAAGAGTATTTTAGTCAGATCAAAAATTGAAAAAAACATTCACACTTTTATAATAGTATATATAGATGTAGATTAATCCGATTTGAACACTCAATTGCATCAATCTCAATTTATTTTTTTAGTTGACATTCGAGAATCCCTCATTTATTTACTAACATCACCCAAGGTCTAATGAAAATTTTATCAATTGTTAATCCACTATATTCCTATGTAAATTATACAATCAACAAATTAATGGACTCTGTGGATCTCAATCAAAACTATACAAACTATGTAAGTATATTCCTATCTCAAATGCAATTCATGATTTTTTACATATGGAACTAAATACATATATCACCTCTTGGGTCAATATAATTAGTCATTCATCCAATTAATGGCCAATTAATTGGAATCATTAAAATCCATATGAAAACTCAACTAAAAAAACTAAACATTCAATTGAATTGAAAGAGGAAATTAAATCATCCTAATTAGGTTACATCAAAACCCTAAATTAGAAAACTTAGCCCCTATTCATGTTTAACAAATCCATAAACAAATCTCAGTTCATGAAAAAAGGTAAGTGAAAAGGAAAAGAAAGAAGAACTCTGAAATTTTGAAAAAGAAAACCCAAATCTTGAATCTTCAAACCCTTGCTCTGTTTTCCTCTTGCATTTCTTCGTATTTTTAGCTAAAAAAAAGTCCCCAAATTCGTGAAAGATGTTGAATTTTATATCCTTATAAAAAAGTCCCAAAACTTGATTGAAAAAAATTATGTTTCTAATTTTTTGTGGGATTGGAGCCATAGCTCGAAAGTTTGGCACCGCAACTCAAAGTAGTTAGGAAATTCCTCGTGAATTGGCATCACAGCATGGCTTTCTAGTGCATGACTGGACTTTATTCAACACATTAGCACCACGGCTCCAAATTCTTGGGTCACGGCATGGATTCGTCCACTTTTAGCAAATTTTGGTTTTATTTTCTATTTTTTCTTCTTCTTGTCTTGATTCCTATACAATTAATGTAAAACACATAAAACTGACATAAAATGCTTGAAAATAAATAAAATATTAAGTAAAAAGATATCTAATAGTTGATATAAAATCAACTTATCAATAACTCTAAAACTTAAACTTTTACTTTCTCAAATAAAAACAAAGAAGCAAGATAACAAAAATAAAATAAAACAACACTATTAATTATACTACCATCAAATCATCATTTAGCTTCAAATTACTAAGAGTAATAATTCAAAGAGAATAACACAAAGGTGTTTATGTCTAAAATGCTGATGTACATGCCAATTTTGACTTTACCTAATGATCTTGTATATGTGTGTAAAGCCAATGCTTCAAATCAAGTTTATCACCCAGATAGATTTATAAAGTGAAGCATTTTCTAACTCCACTTTGATTGTGATTTAATAATTTTTTCCAACTCCATAGGCTCTTTTTCCTCACTAATATGAATTAATGTAGGTAATCATAGCAATAAAGATTAAAAGGATATTCAAAACTTGTAATTATGACTTGGATCATAGTTTGGACAGTAAACTAGCTCAAAATCACCCAAAACACACAAACATTTGAGAATCATGTTGGCTTACAAAAGCCTCCAAACATCTTACTCCTTGCTCCATTTTTCTTCTTTTATTATATCCTTTCACACCTTTCTTTCATACTATCTTCATCCCCCACCATTTTTCTTTTTTTTTTTCTAGGGAGATCACAAAAGCAAATTTTTTTGTCATTACTACCCAATACATGTACATTTCTTTCACTTCTGATCATGTTCTCTAAATCAATGTGTGCAGGGTGAAAGGTATAAATGTTGATGAAATATTGTAAAGCTAGGGGGTGCTTTGTGAAATGACAAGAAAAAAGCCTTAATTAAGCTCAAAGGGGACATTAGATAAATCATAAAAATTTGATAGGCTTTAAAGGGTCAAACGGTCCAAAGATGGCCAAAATTATTTTTCTAATGCTATACATCTAAAATTTCGCATCGATTAGTGATGGAATGAGTTCTTGAGTTGGTGGGATCTTTAAAAAAATACTTACCTTTATAAAATGGCTCTAATTAGTCCAAAAGAAATTCAACAACTAGTATATGCTCAATGTAAAACAAGAATCTGAAGGCAAGCCAAAATTAACACTTAAAACTAATAAATAGACACAACACGCTTAAGGATTCTCTTAAATTATCATCAAAGCAATAAAAATTATTTTTCAACATCTTTTTTTCTGACATGTGAAAAACAAACAAAAGAAACGTCCAAGAAACAATAAACATAAAACACGAAAGCCAGAACAATCACAAAAGTAGTACCCTAAACTTAGAAACAAATATTATCCTCAATGTCTAGTAAAGAAAGGAAAAGAGAGGACTTCCCTAACTATTTGTAGCATCAGTAAGGGTTGGCATCGTCATCATCCTTGGAGCAAGAGAGAATGGAGGGAGCTTAGGGAGATCTGGGAATGGCTACAAGGTATCTCCCCAAACATATCTCTCAAGGGCTCAATGAAGCTCCAACTAATATATGGTGTAGGCCTCTATCCTATCATTATGGTGGTCTATTCTGGCACCCTCTAATTAATATGTGGTGTAGGTCTTCATATTAATGTGGTGGTCCATCCTTACTAGATGCCTATTCTGGTGACAAACCTCAGCATATATCATTTCAAGTGTGACTGAGGATAGCGGAGGAGGAGTAACATGCACAGGGGAGGCATAATAGGGGGCTCAGCCTCCGGTATAGCAGCGGCATGAGCGACGCAGGTAGGAGGAGGATTGACAAGAGCGGGCAGCGCCTGATCATTAGGCTATAAACTTGCTCTCGATAGATGAGATATGTCATCGCAGGAGTTATTGATGGTGTGATGGTAGATAACACTGGTGGGCGGAAAACCAACTTAGTGTTTGACTATTAGACCCCAACACGGTAGAGGGAAAATACAAGTAAGGGGTAGGGTAGACCCTAGTAGTGACTCTCTACACGGTGTAATTAGTGGTATCTTGAATGACCTTACCAACATTGATACGATGCCCTGTAGTGAAGGTATAGAGATAGATGGCTCGGTATTTGGTAAGACATCTGACATGGGTGGTGGGCATCAATGTGGCATAAATGAAATAATGCTAGACCTTCCCAATATTGCTTAATGATGAAGTAGAGAGGGAGAGAGCTCTCTCCTTATCTCGTTGGACCCATTCCACTCAATCCCTAAACTACATAAGTTGATGAGAATATGTGGCAAAACAAGCTCCAATAGTAAAGTTATCATCAAATTCCTCTAGTAGGTTACACATGGTGTTGATGATCTGCTAGTTAAAAGACACCTTCTTGTCTTGTACAAAAATAGACTTGTTTTGATGCTTATATATATTGGTGTAAAATACATGCACCACTAAGAAAACAGTTGGGTCGGGTTGGGCACAAAATATTTTCTATTTTCGTGTAGCAATCTGGTTTTGGATGTTGTCTCTAGATTTGTAATAATGTTACCAATTTCCTCTCTGCAATAAGTTTTTTTCTAAGAATTGCTTTGTGAAATCATTGTTTTGCTTCCTCACTCACAAATCGGCTTCTATCCCATTATTCTGATCCTAAGGCTATGACTTTCCATTTTTTGCTCTTCTTTGGAGGCATGATACAAGCAACAAACAATCAAGGATGTAACTCAAACACTTAAGCCATAATTTGCTACAAAGCTTTGAGAACTAAAACAACCCCAAACTAGGAAAATCCAAGTGCCAAATAACATCCCAATGGGCCAAGCAACTAATCCATATAAAAATAACACGAGCTCAACCATAGAGGAAACAAAGACAATCAAATTCGATCTACTACAATGAGCACACCCCAAACTATTAATAGAGATTGAAGACCATCACCAAGCAACCAAAGAAGACGACACACACATATGTTGCAAGGATAGCACCTCAACTTTCTAAACATTTAGATTTCAATCAATAAAATGCCTTATAGAGTGCTGTAATAGATCAACAGAACTAGTGAAAACTAGGTATTTGGTAAAATGCCTAGACTGAACACGGTGAGAAACAACCCCAAATAAACTTCAATCACAATCCTAAGACCCAAATAAAACATAACCACAAGACATCGATGCCTACGAACAATTAACATAATAAAACTCATAAAAATGCCACAAGTGGTCAAAGAAAGACTTACAACCCAATAGGAACTAGTTCATGAGCAAACTATACTGAGGACTAAAAAATTTCGGTGATGGTGATAGACAGCGAGAAGGTGGGGGCAAACTCCAAGTGTTGTTAGTGGGTGATGTGATTGGGCTAGGTGAGTTGAGGATGAGAATAGAAGTGTGGAGATTGTGGAGATGAGATAGGGTGGGTACGGTGGCAAGGACGACGACATGGTGGTGTGTGGGCTAAAGGAGTGTTAAGAGCAATTTGGGATTTTTTAGAAGAAAATAAAGGTTAGGGTTGGGGCTCAATTTAGGTGTTAATACAAAGTTATGCTGTGGATCTCAATTTTGAGGCCACGGTGCAAAGTGCACTGAAACTCGGGCCGAGGCTCTACTAGTTGGCTATGCGACACCAACACGTTATTTTCTTTTTTAAAATCACGTTGTGGCTCCACAAGTGGCATTAGGGCCCCATGTGTACTAGAAAATGATATGAAGTTGTGTTAGGGCTCCAACATTTATTGCAGAGACATCTACTGGGCTGGAATTTATGCTACTAGGTTGTGTTAGGGCTTCATCAATTAGTGTTGTAGCTCAAATGTCACTATTTTGCATTAATTTTTTTTGGCTTCCAAGTTATAACCTACAACATCAACAAAGAAAATAAAATATAATAAACACAAAATAGAGCAAGGTGTAACCTAAAGAATATCTATTCCTAACATAAGGAAGAACAAGTGCAAGAAAATGCTATGAAAACACAAAAAAAAAATGAAATGACTTGGTTGCCAGCCGAGAAATGCTTAATTTATAGTCATAAGCTTAACTACCAATGAGGCTCAATAAATTAGTTTTGCAAGGGTGATGGTGGACTTTTGTAAATCCCATCCACCTTTAATGAATGCTTTAAGTCATTGGCCATTAACTTTGAATTTTTGTTCCTCACTCTGAATTTCAACAGCCCCATGTGGAAAGACTTGGACCACTGTTAAAGGTCCAGACCACCTTGATCACAACTTAATTGGAAGCAAATACAAATAAGAGTTAAACAACAAACTTTTTAACTAGGAATAAACTCTCATTGCACATTGTGTTTGTCATGTTAGTGCACTCCTTGTATAGCTTGACATTTTCATAAGCCTCTAAGCGAAATTCATCAAACTCATTCAGCTTCAAAAATCGATGTTGACCCGCAACTTGAAGATCAAAATTCAGCTTCTTTATTGCCTAATTTGCGTGATGCTCGAACTCTACTAGCATGTGACAAGCCTTTCCATACACTAAACGATACGATGACATACCAATGGGGGACTTGTGTGCAATTCAATAGGCCTAAAGTGCTTCATCAAGTTTTCTAGGCCAATTATTTCGAGAAGAGTTCATCATTTTCTCCAAAATTCACTTTAGCTCTTTATTTGAAATCTCGACTTGGCCACTATTTTGGTGATGATAAGCGATATCAACTCTACGTATGACCCCATACTTAGCTAGAAAAGTATCCAGGTGTTTATTACAAAAGTGCTTACCCTCATGACTTATGATGGCTTTTGGTGTTCCAAAGTAAGCGAAAATGTGTTTTCTTATAAGATTCATCACTGGCTTGGAACCATTCATTGGCAATAGCTTCAACCTATTTGGAAACATAATCTACCTCTACAAGAATGTATAAAAGTTGTATGAGATTGTAAAAGGACCTATAAAGTCTATACCCCAAACATCAAATAACTATATCTCATGAATGTTGTTAAATCGCATCTCATGTCTCCTCGAGATGTTTTCTATCCGCTAGCACGTATCACAAGTAGCTACAAAGGCCTGAGCATCCTTAAATAATGTTGCCTAATAAAAACCTAACTCAAGAACCTTAGCAGATGTTCTATCTCTAAAAGTGCAAACCATAAAAAAAACAAGTGACAATGGTGAAGAACACTCGATATTTCCTCATCTGGGGCACACTTCCTTATAATTTGATTTGGACAAAGTTCAAACAAGAAATAGTCTTCCCAAAAATATTGTTTAACATCATAAATGAATTCATTCTTTTATTGATGACCCAAATCAGATGGAATGACATTACTTGCTAGAAAGCTTACCAAATCAGCATATAAAGCTTACATACTCATCCAAAAATGTCTCAATAATAGGAAACTTTGGGTCATCTTGTTCGGTCTATGGCTCCAATTGAGAAAAATGGTCGGTAATGATATTCTCAGTTCCCTTCCTGTCACGAATCTCCAAATCAAACTCTTGGAGCAGTAAGACTCATCAAATCTTGTTGATCTAACCAATCCTTCCATAAAATGTAAAATTTGATGGATTTTGGGCTTAAACGGTTCTTTTATCTGTAATAGTCCTTGCACCTGCACTAAAAGCACTTTCTGAAGTTATAGAAGATATTTGAGATGCTAGTAGATCATGTGCAATACAAGAAAGAGTTGGAAAAAAAATTTGTTCAAATTTCCACCATCCTAAAATATCAAAATCGTCACAATCATTTTCTAGTGGAAGTTGTAAATAATGTGTTAGTTCATATATTGACCTAATATTTGACATACTTCTATTTTTCTTTATGGCATCTAAATAAGAAAATGTAGATCCACTAAATTTATTTGATGATGCAAGTGCGGAAGAATAGTCATATTGATGAGAAGTTGAAGAATACATTTCTACTAAATTATTTAGCAAACTAATTATTTCATTTTTTTCCATTATTTATATTTACTGAATCACAAAGAAATTTATAATATTTTTCAACTAAAAACAAAACACCCTTCTAATTTACATCTCGGATAAAAAATACAAGTTAAAACACATGCATAAGGAAGTTTTTTATAATATTTGACATATTTTTTTCGTATTTCCAATAATTTCCATGACATTATCATCAAGTCTATGATCATGAAATAATTTGACAATTTTAATCATATTAGGCAACATAATATTTGCTGTAGGATAATAACAACCGGACATAACTTTAGTCACTTCACCAAATATTTGTAAAAGAAGAGTAAACACATTTATAATATCCCAATCCGTTTCAGTAATAAATTCTCTTCCATCCTCCCCACGCAATTCTTCATTACATAAACATGTAACTATTTTTGCATATGGATGTGCTTCGGTTAGCATTCTATAAGTAGAATTCCATCTAATGTCTAAGTCAAGATGTGGAAGTTTAAATTTCATATTTTCTTGTTTTACTAATCTCCTATATCTTTGAGTTCTATAAGGGGAAGGGATGGGGGAAGAAGATTTTTGTAGGAAAAATCGTTTCATTTTCAATTCACAAATAAAGTGTGCAATAAAATTTACAAATAATATAATTGTAATTAAAATGCACAAAGAGTAATAAATAATATAATAAAAATTATGAATAATAAAAAAATTAAAGAAAGATATTACCAAATAAATGTTGAATTCTTCAAAGTTAATTATCGAAAATTAAGAGTCTCCTGCAACTTCATTTTCCAAATTCTAATTAAACTTTGATTGTGTATATAAAACTTTGATTGCTATTTGAGAGAGAATTAGAGACAATGTGAATTTTTGTAGGAAAAATCGTTTCATTTTCAATTCACAAATAAAGTGTGCAATAAAATTTACAAATAATATAATTGTAATTAAAATGCACAAAGAGTAATAAATAATATAATAAAAATTATGAATAATAAAAAAATTAAAGAAAGATATTACCAAATAAATGTTGAATTCTTCAAAGTTAATTATCGAAAATTAAGAGTCTCCTGCAACTTCATTTTCCAAATTCTAATTAAACTTTGATTGTGTATATAAAACTTTGATTGCTATTTGAGAGAGAATTAGAGTAAATGTGAATTTTTGTAGGAAAAATGTATTAAAAAATTTGGGTATTTAAAAAAAATTCAACATTTAAAAATATTAAATATTAGATTAACGGTAATATTGTCGTTAATCAAAGAAGAGCTTCATTGTATACAATGGTACAAGTACTTGCAATAAAAAATAATATAATAAATTAATTAAAAAATAAAAAATAAGGATAAACTATTGCAACGTAATTATTACCGATGTACTCACCACTTTGTTAGGAAATAGCATATTAGTTGTAAGTTGTAAGATTGATTGATAGGAATGCCTATTGAATTATTTATATGTATGGAATATGTTAGGGTGGACCCTTAATATATCTATATATATATATATATATTTCAAAGAAATCAACAAAATTGAAAAAGGTTAGTGGTTGGCTTCGTCATTTTGCTTCCAAGTAATGAGTTTGAATCTCTTAAATCACAAAATGAATTTTTTGGCAACAAATATTGATAATATGTAATATAATTATAAATAATATATAAAATATTAAATGGCCCATGACGGGCCTGAACCAATTTTGAAGTGGGCTTAAGTTTAAACGGGGTAGTTTACGGGTTGGACTGAATTATATTTATTGAGCTCAATAGAGGTCCAATTTATATAATGAAAACCAGTCCAGGTAGCCTGTACTGTTCACAGACCGATTTTGTGACGGTTAAACCCAACCTAATTGACAACTATATTTCCAATATTTAAAAAAAACAAATTTCGAAAAATTTCTTCTTATATGTCACATTCAATTTCTTCTCAATAGAAGACTCGACAAAGGTAATCTCAATGTATTTGAACATAAGAAGTCATTGTTCAATTTTTAGTGTAGCTCATATGCTTCATTTAAGAGACAAAATACAAGGTGGTCATTTGAAATTGTTAAATGTACTCCACCAGATTAATGATAATTAGCCAATAGTTTTCCGGTTGTTTAAACTTAAAAAATAGTCAGATTATCTTGGTAGATATTAGACATCACTTTACGATGGATCAGTTGTGTGTGTTAATACCTTATTTATGAAAGTTTCAAAAAATTTACCTTTCCTACTTCCATTTGATGACGATAATTTAAAAAGATTTAGATCGTTATCACTCCATGAACAATTTGTGAATCTCTATCTGCCCACAAACAATTCGCGAATCTCGTTTCCAAATTCCTCATGTTAAAAAGTTTTGATTGGAGTCCAACTGTTACTTCTTTAAACGTATCCAAACGCAATTAAATTTATACTATTAGGAATTAATCCGATAATTTAATCTCAAATATATGAATTTAGAACAAAAATATACTTATAATTAGTATTTTAGGTGTACGGTATAATTTTCAATTCAACAATTAAATCAACAATTAAATCGGGTGAAAGGGGGCGGGCTAGTGGACAAATTGAAGGGAGATGCCCACGGTTTACAGCAGAATTTAGATGGAAGAGAACAATTCTCTTCCTCTATTTTTTCGGCTGTGTAATGGCGTGAGAAAAGTACAAGGTTCTGCTCAAAATCACACATGAGAAAAACTGATTTTTCTCATAAATTTTGCAGCACAAACGTTATAGAGGCTGCCATTAACCTCTCTAAACCATGTGTTTTGGTGATTGAATTCCTTAAGCATTATAGTTGAAGCCCAGTCAAAATATGATTTTTGGGATGTAATTTGTGGCATCAACCTATAGGGTTTATCGTTTTTCTAATTTTTTTGCTAGCCAAATGTGAGAGATTACCTTTTAATTTACAAGAAACATAAGAAAGAATTAGTAGAAGATTATCAAACCCAATATTCAAGTATCAAATTTGATTTATTTTACATTGCTTCATATCTAAATCTACTATTTCTTTATTATTTGTAACGGTCCTTTACTTTGGGATTGGAATTTTTCTATTCTATACATATTCGTTCCTAAGTTTTTTGACATAAATAAAAGAAGTAAAATTTTGGGAACAATACTCGGTATCTTTATTATATTAGCTAAAATTTATTTATTTTTGTTCATTTCTATTGCAACAAGATGAACTTTATGTGAGAATGGACTAACTATTAAATCGTTGATGGAAATTTCCTATTTCTCTAGGTAATCTATTACTATCAACTTCGTCCCAACTTCTTTCACGATACTGTTTTCGTTCCAGATTTTAGATGTCTTTTTAACGTGTAAAATCCAGCCTGTTTTCATGATCAAAACCTTGTCCACTAGAGGCTTGTTTAAAAGTCCCCAAGTGCCATTCAAAGTTAAACTCTTCTTTTGATAGTGTTGACATTCAATGTGAACACCTTTTTCTTACCATCTTTGAACTTGGATCTTAATCCAAATCCTTGTGCCTACATATAGTGGACCTAAATTTAATTAAATTAATTTAATTAATTAATCATATGAATTAACTAAATGCTCAATTTAATTAAATTAATTGATCCAATTAATTAATTAAATATTCTAATTGAGTTTTTTAATCAACTTAGGTCTAATTAATTGATTCAATCAATTTATAAAATTAATTAAATGCTTGATTTAAGATCATATTAATTTAAGTTCTATTAAAGAAATAGATTTATCCAAGTTAATATGTGACCACTTAGTTTTACCCATATACTAGTAGTGAGCTCACAACTCTTGTGACATATCTGAATAATTAAATTATTTAAATTAATTAATCCTCTTAAAATTAACTCTTTAATTCTAATAACCCACCAATCATAGTTAGCGTCTACCAATACGTCATGAAAACTTAGACATAGGTAAAGAAGGCGAACATTTTCAATTACGAATACCATGCAAGTTCGATTCTTCTGTCAACTAATCTCTCGATTGAGCCTAGAGCCCGTCGTAATTTTAGCCAAATTTCATCATTTTGAGGGGTCAAAGTCATAATGTTTAGCTTTACCGATAAAAAGGTGTACTACTTTTACAAATTTGAAAACATCATGGACTTATCTATTATTTTTCTTGTTCCTGTTGTCTAAAGCAAACTAGCAAAAATTGAGGGAGCAATTTCTTTAGACTCATGGAGTAAAATGTGAAAAGGGCCGCCTTCAACAGTTGGTTGACTCACTAATGGCATGGGACTGCCCTTGGCGGGTTGGGAGGGGCTGAAACTAGTTTTCTTCTTCTTCCTTCTCCATTTTTTTATATGAGACCCTTCCAACCATGATCGATATGTACCATCTGTGCTCGCTTTTATGGGCATTCAACAAGGTTGTTGCCTCGACTATGTTGGGCAAACCTAGTTGCTCGGTTGCTCTAAGGCAAGGCTAATGCCTCGTGCACGTTGAGCAAGGGCAGACTACCATGCCCAGGTGTGTCAAAGCTTCCCCTGTGCGAGGCAGAGACAGAAAAACCCCATCTGGTCGAGATAACTTGGCCTCGACCAAGCGAGAGTGGGGCATATTCAACTAGTTTAAGCCCTTATGAAATTGATTCTATAGAGCATATTAATCTTCCCTTTGGATCTTTAATATTATTTAATACGTAAGATGATTTTCACAAGAAAATTGGAGCAGGAAGTAGAATTACAACATGCCATTGTACTTTAATATTGAAGGATGATGAATTTACAATTAATGATCTTGGAAAATTATTACCATAAACATCATTTTATGCCAAGCTTGAGAGGGTGCCTCAAGGTTGAGGCTCAACCTCGACCCATCTTTCCTTTCCAAACATGTTCGCTCATTTTTTAAGGATGCATACTTCTCTCGAATAGATCAACTCTCAAACTAGTAGTTGCTATGAATGGAGATGTCGTGTTGGCGGATTGATGCCTTACTCGGTGGATTGAGGTGGCAGAGGCATTGCCTCACCTAACAAGTTTTCTCGGATAAGGTATTGCTTCGTCCGTAAAGTTAGTTCAGGAAAGACATTGCTTCACTTGATATGAATAGGGTGATTCACTATTTAACCTCGACTTGACTAAGTGTCAGTTCAAGGAGGCTTTGTTCCTACTTGGTGTCAAGTGCAAGAGTGAGGAATTCTTCCTCTACTACACTAGGTGTTGTGGTGAGGAAGTTTTGCCTCTATCTCGCCTGTTTGACCTCGTGTATCGAGAAACTTTGATTTTTTAATTTTTATCAACAAGTTTGTTAGACTATCACCATCTACCAATCTAAGTTGGAATAAATCTCATTATTTTCAAAAGAAAAATAGTATGTGTAAAAGGGGCTTGACTTTTGTTAATAGCCTCGAGGAAGGCGTTTGTGATCTTCGAGGCCAATTTCAACTTTCTTAGGCTCAAGGGATTCACTTTGTCTTTTGAGGCTTAACTTCTACCAATAACCTCCAGAAAAGGTTTATGATCTCCGGAGCCAATTATAGAGTTTTTAGCCTCAACGGAGTTGCTCCAACTTTCAGGGCTTGACTTTCATCGAGTGTCGAACTTTAGCCAAAGCTTGTGGCTTTAAAGGGCTCTTATTCTTCTCTTATTATAAAAATTGTCTAATTAATATAATGAAATGTACTTTGATGCAATAATTGATGTCTTCTTAGCACAATTTGTTATTAGGAATAGGAATATAAACCCGTTCCCCTCATAGGGAAGTGATGGAAAATAGATCTCAACAATAATTTTGATAACTTTGGCTTCATAGGAGGTAGACTTTTGTGTTTTTACCACAAAAGCCAACTTTTTTCCAAACCAGTGGTGGTTATGGAGTTCTTTGCAATCATTAGCTTTCTTTTCTCCTTTATCATCTCATCATTGTCTCTACTAGTAACCTCCTAACTTCTTGAGATTTAGAGTGTGTGGATTCCTTTTTATTTTTACTGGGACCGAGTTTGTTGCCTTCCTCATTGTTCATCTATTTTCTTCGAGCTTCTTAAGGTGTTATCTTAGCCTTCTGCACCATCTCTTAATCTCCGATAGCTTTTTCTACCTCATCGGGGGTATGGAGCCTCAACTTTATGTATTTTCCTCGATTGAGGCATGGAGTTGGTTGTGGTTGTCGATTGAGTTTAGCAACTGAGGTGCAGGGTGGGTCTAATCCCTCTTCTTTCCTCTTCTTGGGGCTCTCTACTTTGTATACTCTTGCAGTTGGAGGCTCTTCTTCCCTAAAGGACAAGATGATAACATTTCCATGAAAGATCGTGTGGAAAAAGCTTAGCTTCTAACTTCCTCCTTATAGCAAGACCTTTTTTTCTCTAGTCGATTCTTTTAGTGGTATGGAAAGTGTCTTGATTTTTAAAAGAGAACATAGCGGTCAATACTTTCTTTATCACTCACAAGATAATTATTCTAAGGGGATGTGTTGAGTTTGCTTCATAGAGAACACTCCAAAAGAAGGCTCTTGCTTTCATATTGGAGTGTGCTCCAGGGTGACACTTGGTACCTGTAACACCCTCATTATTACACAACTATATATATAATATAATTTGACATAATAGAACCTGTGTACATGCATGGAATATTTTTTTTCTCTCTGTAAAAACTAAATAAATAATAATTTATTTTTTCCCACTCATAAACTAATTTATATATACTTACAGAGGACCCATAACAAATACAATATTTATATACTCATGTACATAAAAGTTTTAAAAGTAACACACAATATAAGTTCCAAAACAAAATACAATAGACTCCAAAATCAAATAAGTTAACAACCAGCCCAACAGGTCATCATCCATGTACACTGATCCTCAAAACCTGTGGGAGCTCCAACCGCTTGTTCAGTAAGTCCATAACTTTAAGTATCATTTACTGAGTATTAGCTCACAATATAAATGCAATGCATTTCTATGAGATCATGACAAGGATGCAAACTTATGCATAAAAATAGTTCATTCAAAATCATTTTTCATCACTGGGCCCTTGGCCCACCTACTATGTATCGGATAGAGCTCTCAATAACATCAATAATCATATGGCCATAAACAGATCGACACAGTCCGAGACCATCTCCTGGGATCACCAGAGGTCCATTCCCTGTCTTCTCCTATGACCCTCCAGAAGTCTTCCACCAGCGACGTCGATAAGGGTATAGTCAAGTGGTCCACCCTCTCGTGACCACTAGAGGCACACCCCCTGTCAACCTCTATGATCCTCCTAGAAGTAATACTTGCGGCGACCCAAATATTATATAAATAATCCACACATGGGCTTTGATACACTAGTAGTGGCCAATCAAAATATTTTCTTTCTGAAAATAATGTCATGCGTGCCAAAAACCTCAACTGTGAGCACGTGTTATGCATGCACATATAAATGCTAATGAATAGCATGCCCAATAACATAAATTGATCTTATGTCTCATCATCCAAGCAACATATGCACTATAAGATATGTATAATACTCACAATACACACATCAAGACACAAGGATCACATTTAATATAGATAATGCATAAAATACTATATCCATATATTGTAGTTGCAAATGGATTTTTACTTACCTTTTACCTTTGATATCCTACTGAAAGTTAATAAGATTTTCCTCCCTAACTTAGATATAAGACTGCCTGTAAAAGTATAACGTATTAATTTTTATTTTTAATTAATGGATTTCTATATCAAATCTCATAAGGGGTCTTAAATCTTAAATTTAATTAAATAACAATCAAACCTTAAAATTTATACTCACACCAATTTGAACCTTTTAAATACCTTAATTTCTCATTTTGAATTCATTTTAATATTATTTAATTGATGTATTATATTCTCCGTAACAAATCCCTCAATTAAATTAGGTATTTCATTCATTAATACAAGATAATAAAATCAAATCTTTGTAACTAATTTCAAATTAAAGGTGTATATTAATTATTGTCTCACAAGAAAATAACTAGTTAATTTGGATCAAAAACTTTCTTTCAAATTAAAAATAAACAGCATAAATATGTATTTTTATCTGTACAAAAATAAGAAGGGACTTACCCAAAATTTTCTCAAATTTCTACGGTTGAAATTTATTCTTTCTTTCTCCTTTTTTTCTTTTTCTTTCTTTTTTTTTTCTTCTCTTTTCCTTTCCTTTGTTGTCGTGAATGTATGTGTGTGGTGTTTTAATATCATAACTATTACTTAACTATTAAGAAAATCTAATATAATATTATAACATATGTATACTTATCCTTCATATAATATAATATATTATAACCTAGTATATTATATTATAACATATGTATAATATCTTGTTTTAATATCTTAACTATTACTTAGCTATTAAGAAAACCTAATATAATATTATAACATATGTGTACTTATCCTTAATATAATATAATATATTGTAACATATGTGTAATATATTATAACTATTACTATACATTATACACGTGTATACATATATATGTATATAGAAACCAACATTCTAATATAATATATATATATATATTATATGCTTATCTAAACATAAGCTATACACGTGTATACACACACACACACACACATATATATATATATATATTATAATATTATTTTATTATACTACACACATATACTTATATATATATATATTTCATACATCTATATATATATATATATAATATTTCATACGTCTATATATATATATATTATCTTTATATATATATATATAATTAATACATAATATTTTGATATTTATTTATAAACCCCCAAATTTATTTTCAAGTAAGAATTTATACCCTGTTAATTAATATGATAATGTTCATATTTTATTTTATTATTATTATTACCATTAGTATCACTATTTTCTCTCTAATTAATTTATTTGTATAGTTTATCCTGTACCGATAAACACAACGATGACACATTTCACTTACGTGTATCGTAATTGTATCTGATAGTTGACACCTAAGTTCTCGTATCTTAGTACCAACTCAACCAATTAGGTTAAAGAATATGAAAACCAATATCGGTGACAACTTTAAAAGTTTAATTATTAAAAATATCATATAAAATATAATGCATTATGATCAATTAAAAATACAAATAACACATACGTAGTATGAAATGCATGATCTATATTGGTTAGGTGAGTAGCGCGAGACTCGAGTATTACAGTACCACACTGAAAAAGAAGCTCATAGTGTTGTATCATGGTGCACTCCAAGGGGAGGCACTTACCATCATATCAGAGCTTACCTCTACATAAGAATAATGTGGTCTAAAGGGAGCGTATTAGAGAATTACGCTCTAAGGGGAGTCACTTATCACCATACTGGAGGAGTGCATGAGCAGTTTCCACTATTGCTTCCACCTTTGCTTAGATCCTTCTCCTTGGGGACTCTTCTCGTCTCTGCTTTGTTCTCTTAGGGACTAGGTAGCCACCCAGTGCTTATCCCAAGTTAATCCTCGACTACTTACTAGGATGATGTCCTTGCTTACTTTAGGGGTACTACCACGAGGGACATTTATTACTCCAAATGACTTCTATGTCAAGTGGTGTTGCAACTTGCACCGTTTGGGACTTCTCCACTCTTTCAACTTCTGTCTCACATTATCATCAAGACAGAGATACTTGGCTACTACTCTCTAGTAAAACTTCTCTCTTTTGTGGTTCTTTATGTTTTGGCTCTTCTCACCTCATCTTGGTCCACTTAGATGTCATGGATGAGCCTGGCACTGCTGGGATGGAAGCCCTAAAGCTGCTAGGTTAGAAGCTTTTGATTCCTAAAACCTCGGGGATGGACGCTCTTATGGGTGCTTGGGGATGAGCTCCCATGGCTATGAGAATGAACACTCGTAACTTCAAAGGTTATGAGAGTGGATGCTCATGAGGTTGTTGGGGGTGAGCTTTTGAGGTTGTAAGGGTGCGAGCACCTTAAGCCACAAGGGTGCGAGCTTCTGACTCCACGAAGCTTGTTCTCACCACAATGGTATGTTGCTCATGCCGCTGCGAGGCATCCTCTATCAGTGCTAAGGGGTCCTCTTGGGTGACTGCGAGTATTTCGCTCTAGCTGGCATTCCTAGTCATGGAAATGATGGGTCATGTCGATGAGAGAACTTTCACAGGTATCAATCTACCCATTATAGCTACGCCTTCCCTTACGAGGGGCACCTTAGACACTAGCTTTTCGAGCTCTAGGTCTCATCAATATTCTCAGTAATGAGGCATATTTTCTAACAGATAATGCCAAAAATTATGTAGTCTAATTTCAAACCTTTCCGAATTTTCAAGAATCATCTCCTTGCAAGCCCTCCTAAAAAATGATTGATTGATGAATAGATTCCTATTTGCGATACGAACAAATGGTACTATTCCCGGATTGTCTCGAAGATAACCTCCGATACTCAAATTAAAACTAGATGCAGAGATAAAAAGCATAAGAATGAAAAAATAGTAAAAGCTCGGAGTACAAATGATATACCTCCAAATAATGGAATATTGAAAAATTTATAATTAATTGAAGGAGGTTAGGTTCTAGTGCGGTGGAGTGTGTACTCGCGAAAAACTCCCTCGTGGACTTGTACCTATTAAAACTCTTAAGTATTTTTAAACTGAAATTGTAATTGGCCCAAATGATCGGCACCTTACTCCGTCGTTTAGGAGGGGACAAACGAGTAAATAAACCTGCCATGTAAGAAGATAGTGAAATAATGAGTTATAGTCAAGTGGTTAAGGTTGAGGATCGAAATATAAATCCTTTTTAGAGTTTTAAGTTCGAATTCTATTTAAAGTGTATTGGTTATTTTATTTTGATGTTATTCAGATAGTTAAAATAGTCATTAATATCTTTATCTACTGTTATATTTTATTACTTTCTCTATCTTACTATTATTGTTCATATTAGTTTTTCTACTATTTTAATATTACAAAAATTTCAAGTTTTGTTATTTGTACGTTATCTAATTTTTATAATTTTATGGATAAATTTGACTATATTATTTGTTATTACACTTCAGAATAACAATAAAGTTTAAGGTCAACACTACAAGAGATCTATAATCTATAATTTTGGGAGAGTATTTTCCTTAAATATAAAAAATAATACTCATATGATCAATAATTGAAGTTGATAAGTTTACAATATTTAAATCCTTCAAAGCAATCATAGCTAATATATAACGAACATTTCCAATAGTAATTGAGTCAATAAAACCTATGCAAATTGTCACGAGTTTTAAATTGCTACATATATATGCATGTATATAAGTATATCATGCAATTCGTAAATCAGTAATAACAAAAAATATAATTGAAGAAATAATTAACTCAAATGTAAATGAAACAAATTAGAGTTAATTGTCCCAAAGTCGTTGGGTTTTAGAACTTCTTTTCACAACAACTATTTCAAAATCCACAGACGTCTCTGTTCATCAAAAAAAAAAATGGAAAATTTCGATAATTTGGTTTGAAACCAATTAGTATAAATAAGTGATGGAATGAATTATAATGGGTATCTGTTTATATCAAGATTACATGATGTGACATTTTTATTGCTCAGGAAAAAATAAAAATAAATAGATTACATTTTTATTTTCCTTTTCTTTTCTATTTTTAGACAAGATAACCAGATGACACAAGTGACCTAAATTTTGAATAGATACCTAAGTGGAAAAACTCTCTCTCAAGAAAGGTATTTGCAAGCACCAGTACCTGGCAAAAAACAAGCAGCAAGTCAGGAAATCATTTAATGGCCACCCCATGAGAAAATTATAATTAAAGAAATGCTAATTCAGCTAATATTTTTAAATAACTAAAGGAAATTTATTTCTATATGAATGACAATCTATCCCATGAGAGAGAGAGAGAGAGAGAGAGAGAGAGAGAGTTACTGGGGTCAATAGAGGTAAGGACGCCGGTGCCAGAGAAGTCACAGTTAAAATCGTTGGGGCCTTTAGTATGATAGAAAGAATTCATGGCGAAGGAGGCGTGAGCCCTCACAGTGCTGGGACTGAAGCATGCGCCGCCCGGTTGAATAGGCTGGCAGTCTATGCCTTGGCTGCACACGTAGTTTATGTTGTTCTGGAGTGCAGCATCACTCACGTCTGACTTTGGCACGCACCACTTTTTACCGCCCGCGACTGGTGCTGATGATGCAGGGCTTGGAACATTCTGCGTACATTATAGGAAATCATCTATTAATTTTTTCATGTAGTTTTAGCTAAACTTAAGAGCTTTATACATATACAAGTTATATATACCAACAGGAAACCAAACTAGTTTCTCTCTAGTAAATTATAGTTTCTCACACATACACAAAGATTTCACAATGAAAGATTGACCCATGAAATGGGGTGTGAATTACAAAAAAATATTTTTGAATTTTGAACTATTTATAAAAAAATTCATCTAAATATATAAATTACAAATACCCCTTGACATTTATTTTTATTTTACAAATTGCACGAGAGAGGTATTTATAAAATAAAGATAAATATAAGGGGATATTTATAATTTCAAAAGATAATTGAGTTTTTTTTTATAATTAGATTATATTTTTAAAAGTAAATTTTATAATTAACCCTAAAATGAGTTGTGCTATGCGCCCTATAAATCATCCTTAGAAGATTTTGAACAATGTGGGGGTACTTTTTTGAGACTCGAAGTGGAAGACGAATTACATGCTATAATGGTGGTACCACCGTTACTCGGGCGAAGCGGAAATTGGTTGGAGAATAGTTATTGGACTATCCAGTCGGAATTCCTGTGCACCTTAGATTTTTTTGCCGAGGACATGAAGGAACAAATAGATGTAGACTAGCACAATACTCCCCCATCAAACTTACAGCTACAGGAATGAGAATTAAATTTTGAGCCTAATGTGTGATAAAAAAATCTTAATTTGTCTGTCGAAATCAAAAATTATAGACCAAACTTACAAACCTAAATATTGCAAATGTCCCATTAATCAACAGAGATACATTAATCAGCAAGTATCATGTTATTTATTTTGTCCACTCTCTTTGTTTGCTAAGGATTTTACCACAGCCAAGGCAAATCGATGCAACTTTACTGAGTATAATATTATCTCTATTCCAAATTTATTGTTATTATTATTTTTTGTACATTTAAAAATAAAATTTTATTTTGTAATGAAATTCTTTTTCTAGATAATATCAAGCTAAATTTCAATTACTATTTTTTGAAACAATATTTAAAATTATTTAAAACTTTCATTTTTTCAGTTATTATTTAAAATTTTCTATCCAATTAAATCGGATAAATAATTTTAAGAGGGGGAGATACTGTTTAATAAGAGAAGTATAGAAGAAAAAAAAAAGCAAAAAACAAATAATGGGTTCGGTTCACCAACTTTGAATAATAAACAAAGCACAAGTGGTGCCAGCAAATGAGAGGAAAAAGTAAAAAAGCATAACGGGCAAGAAGACAAGATTCAAAGTAAAAAGATATGCAGATGCAAAACAAAATGTGGAATAAAGAATTCAACGGGCACATGCAACTTTTGACAAGTTTGGAGCTCATTAATCATTATCATATATATATTTGCCGTCCCCACACGCCTCAATTCTTTATGTGTTTATCGCTCCACCATTTCATGTAGCTGCCCTTCATTTGATAATATTCCACATGTGATGGTGATATACATATACATGTAGGTTGTTATCAAATTTGACAAGTAAATATCAACAAGACCTCACCCACTCAGTAAATTTGAGATGGTAAAGCTATCAGGTCTTGACTATAAAGTATGGATGTTTATTAATTTATATAGAAATTGAATGTTAATTATTGTATAATAAATAATATATAAATGCGTGTGTTGGGGGTGGGGGTATGCAGAAGTAACAAATGCATATTTATAGTTTTGCACCTAATTAATGACTTGAGATTTATGGTATGCAGAAGTAACAAAGGCAGGATGAATAACTTGGGAAAAAAATACCAACATATGAAATCATTTGAAAAGTGTATAAAGAAGTATTATTTACCTTCACAGAAGCAGCTCCTGCGCGCAAGACACCAGCGTCATACACTGGGGTGAAATCCGGACGGAAAAGCCCGAAGTTCCTCTCAGCCAGAGAGCCCGGTTTCTGATTCTCATTGAAAAGCCCGAATATATATGTCTCGAACCTCTTCTTTGGCATCAATGGTGTCCCGCTTCCCGAGTTGTAATGCCTCACCAGTCCCCCGTTGTACGACGCCGCATTAGGCACCGAGCACTTTGGCTGCTCGTAGGTCTCGCCCTGCGACGCCCACCCTGTCTCGCCCACCACAATTTCCACATCTCCGTACCCCAATTTCTTCATCGAAATGTACACCGAGTCAAGCAGCATGTCAAACATGTTGCCATAGGTTCTTCTGGTGTACTTATCGAACACTCCTTTGGTGGGTCGGAAGAGAGCCAAGTCCGCCTTCTCCGGGCTGTACCCGAAGTACGGGTACGGGTTCACCATGAAAGGCGATTTGGTCTCGCGATGGAACTGCAGCATTGGAGCGAGTATTCCCTTATCCCATCCGGCCCGGAACTTGGCCAGGCTCGGAAGCTCAGATGGTTCGAGGATTCCTAGAGAATGTGCCGTGGTGACTTTTATATCCTTGATGCCCTCGAGTTGGAGGGCCCTGTGGAGTGTTCCCATGGCGGCAACGAGGTTGTCGATGAGGTTCTGTGGGCCCCAGTGCAGGATTTCGTTGCCGACGAGGATGTAGTTGATCTTTGTCTGGGGGTAGAAGGGCTTGATGTTGGCGGTGACCCAGCGGCGGGCATTGCGGACATTGGTGAGGTTGGGGATCTCGCCGTTAGGGATTGTGACGGCGACGAGAATGCCGGTGTTGGCGAAGGCGCGGAGGATGTCAGGGTTGACGTCGAAGATCTTGATGCGGTCGATGGTAGTCTTTTCCTTGAGGAACTGCGCCACCTGGGCTGACGGAGGGAGGTTGTCGCCGAGGGTACCGTAGTTGACACCAATGGAATGCACGGCGGTGACGGCGGCGAGCAGGAAAAGTGCTGCGGCGGCTGCACGGGTCGAAGAATAGGACACCACCATTTTGGTATGCACGGAGTTTTAGAAAAACAAGAGAGAATAGGAGAGATTAATGAAGATGTAATGGAATGTGGGAAAAAGACACCGAGATTTATATATATGTACGAGTTTCCAAAAATTTAGAGAATGTGAGATGAATTTTGTGTGGTCGACACAAGGTCAAAAGGTGGCACACCAATGGCTACAACTAAAAACGATTTGGCCCACTTGCCACTTGTCCCACTTTTTTATTTTTTTATTTTTAAATCAAATTAATTAATTCCAAAATTTCAGAAATCCCACTTCTTTATTTTTTTATGGTTTTATTTTACTAAATTAAAACAAATAATTCTAGATTTTCAAAGAAAAATAAACATAAAAATCTTATTCAATTATATAAACAAATTTTATGGATGTTTTATTTTCGGTCACTTGTCTCAATTTTTTATTTTTATTTTTTTACTAAATGAGCAAATAAAATAATTAAGCATTTGTTTTGTGTAATAAAACGAGCAAAAAAATCAGATTCAATTTATATTACTAAATCTGTTTAATCAAAATAAAAATATATTTCAATTATATAAACAAATCTAATTTTACTAAATTTTCAAAACATTTTGAATCATATTGTTTTACTAAATTCTAGTTTTTCTCAGTATATAAATAAATTAGAATTTTTTTTTCAAAAATATAAAATCAGTTATTTTGATGTAGTAAAAGAAAAAAAAAAAAAAGTAGTAGGACAAGTGGCGAAGAATAAGGCACATAACATTCAGCGCCGCATTAACTTAGTCTCTGAAAAATAGGGTCCGTCACAAAACGTGTATTGCATTGCTGTTCAATGCAAGGAGAGTAAGAGAAAAAAGAGCTTCCAAAAACAAAGACAGTTACGAGTGAACAACATAACGAGCCGAAGAAACTTTTTAGATGTTCGTTAACAGGAAAAATATCAATTTATCTTATCTAACTAATCACATAATCAATATTACTGTATTCTTTCCATGTGATTTCTCACTTTTTTTGTACTAAGTATTAATCATAGGACAAATAAAAATTTACTTATTATATAATTCACTCAAACTTGTGTGAGTTCTTTCAATAAAAAATTAATTTAATTAATATTTTATTTTATATTCCCACAAGACACATATTATATATATATAATATTTTTTTAAATATATATAATGAATTATAATTCCAATAAAGGCCCAAAGACTAAGTTCAAGAACCTTAACAAGGATCTCTCAAACCCTAGATCAATTCCTTGATGGTTCATGCAACACATTATATCGAAACACAATCATTTTACAAATAACTATAAAAATCCTACATCCCTTCATTTTGAGGTACCAAATTTAAATTGGATATTTACTACTTTTTATCATTTTTTTTCCCTTATTCTCTTACTGACTTGTACATTGGATGATTATTCTGAAAAATCCCTAACTGTTTATTTATATTGTAGGAAGAAACCCACCTAACAATCACTTCTTGACGATAAGGAATCGTGAATAGACGATCCATGAAAATTCAGAGAAGTCCAATGTTAGACCATATTAATATACTTGATATTAATTATTTACACATTATTATAATAAAAAATATAAAAACACAGAATTGATTTGGCTCGAGATAACTTAATAGAGCCGAAAGAATTTTCACATGGCTGGTTTATATAAATTAGATTTCGCTATATCCAAATGGCATGATAGATACAATAATACTTACTTCACGTGATTGGTCATTCTTCTCAATTCTATACTAATCATGTGACAAGGTTAATCACTCTTCATATGACTGGTTCAACTACAGATGTAATCCAGACAAAAAATTCCTATATATATAACATCAGACTAAGTGATTTACAAATTAAACATCTAAGTAAGTGAATCACCAACTAATTAAGAGGGTGTTAGGGATCATAAGATTTGACCGTTAAAATTTTTAAACTATTGTAGCAATTTATTGAGCTTATGTATTATTGAGTAAATTATTAATAACATTAAAAGCAACAATTTTAACTTATTTTTCTCAAATAAAATGAATTTTAAATTCATCCAATTTAAAGTTATTTAAAGTTATTTAAAATTATTAACTATTCTCAAATTCAAATATTTCCCTCCAAAATTATACTACACCAACAAAAATAGGAGGGGACTGTAAATTAATATGCCGGCTAGAATGGAGTTGTTGGAAATAAGAAGCCGCCGAGTCCTGTATAGCATTGGATCCATCAAAATTTTGCCATCAACCGTGATTGAGCTATCAGTAGTAGTATGTTGTCTTCTTTTCTGTATGAGATAATAAAAATATTAGATTTGTTATAATTGTAGATGTATACGTAGTGAAAAAATAAAATTTTATTAAATATAAATTTAACCCTTTTAATTTGAAAATAATTTTAACGATCGCGTTTATTCAAGTGAATATATAAATAAATATAAAATTCTGATTATACCTTTTGAGCACTTCAATTGTTGTAGGAAATGAAGCAATCAATTGCTTATTTTAGACTATCAGAACTCACAGGAATCCAAGTGTTTCCTCTCTATCAGGTCCATAATACGGAAGAACAACACCAATCAAAATGATTCACTAGTATCCTTTTAATTATTTACTAATCTAGAATCGAAGTAAATTTTTAACAACAATAAAAATTAATTTTTTAAGTTCTTGAAAGTATAATAGGAAAAAAATAACAAGAAATTAATTTTCTTTAAAGAACTAGAAAATCAAGATTACAAGAAAACACTCTTCTTTTTCTTCCTTTTCTTAGAGAGAAAAATAGAAGACTTAGAACTGAAAATTTACTTACTCTCCAACTTTTGGAGAGTTTGACAATTTTGAACTATTTCAAAGTTTTATATTGGAATGATTCTGAATCTTTCAAGAACTCTTCTTTTTTTTCTCTTTTATTATATGTGGACTAATTTGATACTACATTAATCATCAAATTTGTCTACATATATTGTTGATATTAATTTGAACTCTTCAAATAATATCAAGATAGATATATATCATATATATACTATAATTATATTTATATATAAATTAAATCTTAGTGACTGATTTTATCCCATAAAATCGGTCACTACATTTATTTATCTATAAATATGTTAATTAAATAAATCACATTTATTTAATTTATTCTTTTCATATTTTAGTGAGCTTTTTAAGTGATCCATATTAATTATGGGTTTGGGCTAAAAAATCCCCAAACCAATCTAATTGATTAATTTAATTTACTTCAATTGGGTTTTCTAATTAAATTAGGTCCAATTAAATAATCTAATTATTTAATTAAATAATTTAATTTAATTATTAAATTAAATAAAACCCTTAATTAATTAATTAATTAATTTTCAACCATTGATAAAATCTAAAATTAGAAATGTTACTTTCCATAAATATGTGTGACCCTCTTAGATTCACTACTAACCTAGTAGTGGGCTTGCAATATTTGCAACTTATGAATAACAATTATTTTAATTAATTAATCAGCTTGTAATCAACTCCTTAATTCTAAGAACCTCACTATCCATGAAACACCAAGCAAGTAATTATGGCAAATTAGTTTTAGATGAAATAATGAGTAAACCTATTTTAGTTTCGAGTACCATACACGTATGATCCTTTTAACAACTAATCTCCCGATTGAATCTAAGGCTTGGATTATAAGTTGAAACCCTAAATGATTCAGTAACTGTGATCCCATTTTAAGTTTCAATGATTCTTGATGAATTATGATTCATCTTACCTTAACCAAGGTTTTTGAATCACGAACTATAAAAATACAGGAGATTCCCTTGTTTAAAAAAACAAGTATCAAATTATATATTGGCAACTGACAAACCTCTATACACATCAGTGCAATACCCAACATACCCCATTTGTGATTGTCAAACAATCAAAAGATATATCAAATTATTGCAAGATGTACACAAGGCTACCATCATACCTCAAGTCCGAGGACTAGTCGTGTACTATCGTAACACATAAATTCTTATTTCGACAGGTAAAGCTTCCAACTAAGAATTTCTTACAAGCCATGTTCGGTGTACTTGTTCCTTAACAAGCACCCTTACACATGCACTCATATCTCTACGCTAATGCCAAATGAATATGATATCCTTTTCTCATGAGCATGCATCATATGTGCGAGTCTTACTGAGCTATTTGATGTTCCATCTCAAAAAGCTCTAGACTCGAAACTTATTTAAGACAAAGCCTTAGAGGCATGTTCCATGATCACCATCATATGTGCGATCATACCCCGTAGCTAAATTTGGTCTAAGAACTTCATTTAATGTGTAGAAATAAAAGATATAAAACATAAGATAAAGAGAATATTTTTTTGTTAATATGATTCCTAATAAGGCTGTCTTTATAAAAGAAAAAGAGTATAATACACCCAATTCAATTAAGACGTTGGGCATCCTACTCAAATAGAAAATACTTCGCATTGGGTTAGCCTTGCTTAAGCCAGTTATACCCAAATTCCTACCTCTAAAAAGACTCTTCCAACAACAAAGTATGTGCCAATAAATCTTGTGCTCATTTCATCTCAATAAGATTAGAATTTGTTATATTATCATCAAAAGAAACTTCCTTCTCATCCACTAATAGCTCGCCCTCTTTAAACTTATCAACTACATATTGTTGCTTCAGTTGGAAGAGTTTCTGTTGGAGTTTGATCAATCCTCTAGTTGAAATAGGAAAATTTCAGACCACTTTAACGTTCTTAATAAATCCTTGATGTTTAGTCCATGTGATAAAACCAAAAAGGGGCAGAAAATTTAGTAGAGTGCATCTCACAATTTATCATAGGCGCATGATGGTATGAATAATTACGAGCCAAATGCATAACAATAGTTTTGCTAGAAACTTCAATCGTTGAGAGGAATAAAGTACTCAGTCAAGACACTCCCATAGCCTACTATTTGTCCAGGTGAAAATGAGCCAACATACCCACCATCCCACAACTCACATTCACTGAAGTTTGTTAGAGTAGTGCTCCATGAGCCAAATAGTATAGCTAGCTATTATATTTTTATAAGAATAATCTTATTCAAAAGTTTATTATTAATATAGACATTTTTTGTCTTTAATTATTATTTATTAATTAGATAAAATCCTTAAATTGTACATATGTACATCATATGATCGCGTATATGATGACGATCATGAAATATTGATGTAGGGCTTTGATCTTAAACTCATTCCTAGTCGATAGCTCATTGAAATAGGATATCAATAACTTTAATAGATTCGCGCACATGATGGATGCACAAAAAGAGGATGTGTTGCTCCATAGGCGACGCTAGTTAGTGCATATGTGTGGCTGCTTGTTAGAGAACAAATACATCGAACTGGCCCATAGAATTTTTTTTATTAGAAACATTGTTCATCGAATGAGAATTTTTTAGTTACAATGTTCATTAACTATCAAAGTAGTGCGTTTAGTTAATTAGATGAAGTTTTTAGACCATACTTAGTTACGGAGCATGGTCATGTATATGATGGCGATCATGGAATGTGTCTCTTTGGCTTTGGTCTTAAATTAGTTTCGAGTTATGGGTTCAATGAGATGGGACATCGATAAGCCCATAAAGACTTGCACACATAATGCATATTTAAAAGGTAGATGTTTCGCTCCATAGACATTGGCATGGTGATGCTAGTGCACATGTGTAGGTGCTCATTGAGGAATGAGTACACGGAACTGGCCCATGGAAAATTCTCACAGGAAATGTTGTTCGTCAAATGAGAATTTTTCAATTACAATAATACATGACTTAGTCCTTTGACTTGAGACATGATAGTAATCTTGTGCGCGACACCATATGCTTTGATGTATTTTTCGATTGCATGAAAATCACAAGAGATTTACATTGGGTGTATGGTCGTTGAATATGAAGGTTAAAGAATGGACAACAAAGGATCCATTAGCTATCTAGGAGAATAGGTGAACCTCCCATGCATTTCAAAGGACGACTTTGGCCAGATCAAGATGAATATTAGATAGGGTGTTTATAATGATTTATCAGGAGTCAATGTGACTAGAAATGAAATTATAGTTATTAAGTTAAGTAGGGTTTCGACTAATAATCCATGTTCTAGACTTAATTGAAAGGTTAGTTGACGAAAGGACCAGACTTGCATGGTATTAACAATATAAATAGGTTCGCTTACTATTTCACCTAAAACTAGGTAGTCAATATGCACTGTCAGGTGCTTTCATTGACTTAAGGTTCTTGGAACTAGGAAGTTAATTCCAAGATAGATTAATTAATTGAATTAATTAATCAGAATTATATATTCACTAAGTTGCAATAGTTGTAAATCCACTGCTAGCTTAGTTGTGAATCTATTGAGTTATACACAAAATGACATAGATCACTTTTATTTAAAATAATATCGAAAGAGTTGGATCAAGTTAATAATAGATGAAGATTATTTAATATGGAGTAAGAATTAATTTAATAGTTAAATTAATTCATCTAATTAAATAATAATAATATTTAATTAAACTAATTATGATTAGGGGCCTTTTTGGGAGTAATTAATTAATCAATTAATTTAATTAATTAATTAATTAATTAACTACTTTAAATTAATTTAACTAATATAAATAATTGTATTAGATGATGGAAGGACCATATTCGCATGATAATAGTAATTGAAATATGTTCACTTGCTAATTCATCTATGACTAGGTAACCATGATGTACTACTAGATGCTTCTCATGACTTGTGAGGTTTTTAAAATTAAAGAGTTAATTCCAAGACGATTAGTTAATTAGATTAATCAGTATATTAATTTATTCATTAAGTTGCAAGAGTTACAAGCCCACTGTTATCTTAGTTGAGAATCTAAAAGGGTCATACATAAATCGAAATAGTCCACTTCCAATCTAGATAGTAATCCAAGGAGCTGGATTAAGATAATTAATAGAGATTAATTAAATTGAGCTATAATTAATTTAAAGAGTTAAATTAATTTATTTAAATAAATAATACAATTTGATAAGTGCATATTTTGACGTATTTTTGTATCAAATCCGTTATACTTTCCTTGTTTTACTCTTGTTAATATTATAATTTTATTAATGTTTTGTGTTAGAAAAGCAATAAACAAAAATATATCAAAAAGAGCCAAAATAAAATTAAAGAAGATAATATGTTTCCTGAGCAAGTTGAGAGATAATATTTCATTAGATAAAAGAAGCACCACAATTAGAAGAAAAGGGTCATTTTTGCCTAAGTCCATCATGTGTAGATCAAAACATATGCAAGAAATCACTTAAACTTTGCAAGTGATTGTTGGCCTTGCATTAAATTGAAATAAGTATGTTTTCAAACTTGTACAATTTTCGTATTTTGGATATAACTCCATAATCAAAAGCTCTGGACCTGAAGCTTACTTTATTCCAAGAGATAGAACTACAACTTTATTGTCGAAAACTCAGCTCAATTCAGCCTTGATTATAGTAGAAAGTTCATCTAAATGTATGTATTAGAAATGATCTATTTATGCCGACACATTTTTTTAAATCAAACATAACTTTATCCCTAGTGATTGAAATTATGTGATTCAAGTTGGAAAATAAAGCTAACAAACAAAAACATAGCTTTTATGTTGATTATTTTTCCAAAATTATCTGATTTTATAGAGAAAATTGTATGACAAAATTCGAATTTGAAAAAGATATGTGGATTTAGAGCATATTTGAAGTAAAATTGGAGTACATTTAAAGTAAATTTGGAGATGCTAATTTAGGTACTCTTTTACTATAAATAGGGGCTCTTGGATGTCATTGAAAATATACAAAAATCTTTAAAGAGAAAAAAAAGTTTTATTGGTGTCTTCCTTTAGGTTAAGTTTTATAATAGTAATGTAAGTTTTTTAATAGTAATAGAAATGTAATTCTCTTCTAATTTTAGTATTTTCTACTTTTGTTATGTCTTTCTAAATTTTATTTAGTTTAGAAGAAAGGGTGAACCTCTTGATGGAGAAAGATGAACGATTATAAAGGTGCATAATGTTAAGGTATGTTGTATTATTATTTTAATTTCTGATTAAAACTCTCCTTGTTTTGTATTGATTTTTGATTTATGCATCACTAATGGTACAATAAATACTTGGGTTCATTTAGCTTGTTGTATGATTCTACTACATCAACTATTAATGTGAAACCTTGATTTGTTGTAGACAAAGGTACGCATAAATACTTAATCCCATAAATAAGTGTTAATGTTAAAACCCTTCTTGTTTAGTGGCGATTCTTAATTTATATGTCACCAATGACATAATAAATACTTGGGTTCATTTAACTTATTATATGGTTCTACTACACCAACTACTAACTTGAGATCTTAATTTGTTATAGATAAAGATGTGCATAAATACTTGATCCCATAAACAAGTATTAGTATTAAAAGATAATTTACAAATAGTAAGACAATATCATGATTATCTTAATGCATGAGCTATTTAATAACATCTTCACATTAGAACCTTTATTGTGTATGGATTCTAATAATGACATTTAAAAGAGGTAAAAAAATAATAAATAATCGTTCCTCTATCCAAAATTCAAAAGTGGATCCCTAATTTTTAGTACTTTTATTACTTTGATTTCTTAGTTATAATATAAATTTTTCTTTATATTCTAAACCACATTTAGCCCATCTTCTAAAAAATATAATCCTGAAAATTTTAAATAATTTTCTTGGAAATCGACCTCAGATTCCCGATATATTTATTAATTGACACAACCTTTACTTGAGTTTGCAACCTTAAAATTGTAGTAAGTTTTTGGCGCCGTTGCTGGGGAAGGCAAGGTAAGTATTCAGGTTTGTAAATTTTTTTTTCTTTGTAAATATTATATGTTTGTTTTCTTTATGCTTATATGTTCATATATTATCGTAATCCTAATTCTCATCATTTAGTTAGAAATAATTCTGAAATTTTATTTGAAATTTTGTTTGAGTCATCTCCATACACTTCGACTATGGTTGGAAATGAAAGTGTTTAGGATGAAAATGAGAATCAATAGGTGCATACCATGTGTTATTAATTGCAACCTTCTCGAAATTCTTCTCCCTCTTGTTTTATTTTTTCTCTCAATGCAAATAACTTTCGATTCAAGCCAGGTATGATCCCTTTATTTCCTAATTTCCATGCTTTAGACTTCGAAAGCCTTTACTTACATCTAAAAAAATTTGATGAAGTATGTGCCACTTTTGAAAATCAAACTTGTACAAATGAGATCATTAAACTCAAATTATTTCCTTTTTCTTTAAAAGATAAAACACAAACTTAGCTTAACTATTTAAAACATAGGCCAGTTGGCACTTGGCAAGAAATGCAAGCTGAATTTTTGAAAAAATTCTTTCCAACTCATAAGACTAATGCTTTGAAAAGACAAATTCAAAAGTTTTCTCAAATTCTAATGATACTTTCTTTCAATATTGGGAAAATTTAAAGATTTGTTGAATTCATGTCCATTTCATTGTTTTGAAAAATAGCGCTTAATTAGTTTCTTCTATGAAGTTTTAATTCCTGAAACAAAATAATATGTTAAAACAATATGTAATAGTGAGTTTCTTTATAAATAACCTAATGAAAATCTAGAATATCTAGACCATTTGATAGAAAACTCTCAATTATGGTATAGTGTTAATTCTTTTGAATGTTCTTTTAAATCTAATTTTGCTAATAGTAATAAAGAAAAATATTACCTTTGTCAAGAAGATGATCTAAATGCTAAGATTGCTAGTTTAACAAGAAAAGTTGAGGCCATGGAACTTAAAAAAGTAAAGAAAATCAGATTTGTGCAAGATGAATAAGTTTGTAGCATTTATGAACTGATGAGTCACTTCACCAATGAATGCCCAAATATTCCAGCATAAATAAATGTCATGAATATATTCAAAAATCCTTTTAGTTCTCCATATTCTGAAACTTACAATCGATAATGGAGAAATCATCCCAATTTTAATTAGCGAGATGAGAACTGTGCCCAACCGTTGCATTAACAAAAGCCACCAAACTTTCTTTTTTATTCAGCTCCACATATAAAATCTATTGAGAAAAGTTTGCAATAATTTATGCATGTACAACAAACATCAACAACCAGACTTCACAAGCCATCAATGAGATCAAAAACATACTTTCAACATTGACAACCTCTTTGCGTACTCATGAAAAAGGTAAATTTTCTACTCAACCTCAACCTAATCCTTCTACTGAGTGTCATGTTTCTTCTTCAGGTGAAAATTTAATCAAGGAGGCTAATTCGATCACAACTCTTCAAAATGGAGAAGTTGTTGACAAGACTATTTATGCTAAGGAGAATCCAAAATTGGTAACCATTCCTAAACCTCTCTCCTATACTTATGTAACATCTCCACATTTTTCTAGCAGGTTAGCAAATTCTAAAAAAATGAGCAAGAAAAGGAAATCCTTGAGACTTTTCAAAAAGTGAAGGTAAACATCCCTCTTCTTGATATAATCAAGAATGTGCCTCAATATGCTAAATTCCTTAAAGATCTATGCACTAACAAATGAAAGTTGAGGAGGGATGAAAAAGTAAGTGTAAGGGAGAATGTTTCGGTGGTTTTTCAAAGAAAACTCCCTCTAAAGTGTAAGAATCCTGGTATTTTTACCATCCTGTGTACCATTGGTAAAACTAAATTTGAAAATACATGATAGATTTGGGAGCATCAATTAATGTTATACCATATTCTATTTATGCTTCTCTAAATCTAGGACTTTAAAAGGCTGGTGTTATCATATAATTGGCTAATAGATCTAATGCATATCCAATATGGGTTGTGGTAGATGTTTTTGTGTAGGTGAATGAATTAGTTTTCCCGACATATGCCCTAATCCTACACTCATTCTTTTGGGAAGACCATTCATGAAGACAACCCAAGCTAAGATTGATGTTCATAATGACACTCTTACTATGAAGTTTGATGGCGAGGTTATAAAATATAATATCTTTTGAAGCTATGAGATATCCTACTAACGTGAATGTTGTTTTGCCAGTTGATATTATTGATCCCAAGTCACAACAAATGCTTTAGTTCACTAGCAAGGATGGAGTGGAGGTTACTTTACAAAAACATCTCATTATGGAGGATTTGAAAGAAAAAAAGTTGGATGTGCAAATATTGGGGGATGTGGAAAATGATGTAACGGGGATGGATTCGTTGCCAAAAAAATCAAGGTATGATGTCTCTTATGTTGAATTGCTAACATATAATCAGAGGCTTCTACTTTCTGTGGTGCAGACATCTTCAATAGAGCTTAAATAAATCCCGGACCATATGTCTACTTAGGTGAGAAAAAATTATTACTAGTCAGTATTGCTAAAGACCTTACTCAAGTACAAGCGGACAAACTTCTTTGGCTACTTCAAAATTATAAGATAGTGATTGGATGGATGATGGTTTTGGTAGCATATGTTCATGAGTGATGAAGGAGGCAATGTCGGGCTGAGAATATTAAACCAAGCGGTTGTTGGGAGATAACTATTCATAAAATATTTTGCAAACCGCAAGTGTACAGTGTCAAGTTTTAATACAATAATGAGTTGAGTTGAGTATCCACATAGATTGTAATAAAAATTTTCATTAAGTACCATAGTTCAAAAAGTCTTAATTTTATCTAGAAGATCGAATGATGATTGGAAAACAAAGTAAAGTAAGATAAAAATGCAAAGGCAAGAGTGGAGTTTTTAGAAACAATATAATATATACCTTATGAACAAGATATTGTAGAGGAATAACTCATCTAATTATCACCTATGTTCTTCATTCCAAAATATACCAATTCAAGGCAACTTAAGAATTCTTAAGCTCATTAATTTCCTCTCTCGAGTGTCGAATTGACTATGAGTTCCAACATGAATTTTGATCTCTATAAAAATTCAAGAATAAAACTCTACAAAAGTTGAATGAATTCTTCTCCAAAACTTCAAAGGTTTCATAAGCTTCTTAACTTTATGATTCCTAAGTTGTGTTATCCATATGAACATGTAAAATCTTTCCTCTCTCGAGTGTCAAATCTCATACGTCAAATAATCTCAATTAGTGATCAATTAATCAAGATGAAAAACTAAACAAGATAACATAAACAAGATGAATAACTTGAACTAATATTATTTGGAATTCAAAATATATGATCAAATAAGGTTACATCATCCTCTAGAAAGAAATGTTTAGTTCACCATGGATGAATACAACTTTAAGAAATAAATAGAAAGAACATGAAAATTGTTCGCCAATTTGTAAAGTGGAAGGAATAGTTGAAGCTCTCATTATCTCCAATAATGACTATTTCTCTCCAAGAATGCCCTGTTTTGATTTGTAGAAAATGGAATGGGTTTTGTCTCCAAGAACCCCCCAATGGCCTCATTTGGTTCCAAGAACCAATCCTCCCCTTTGGTTGATGTTGATCTTTCCTTTTTAAACTTCTCCGCAATGATTCTTTCCTCAAGAGTCTTCTAAAAAAGAAATCCTAAAATCTTTCCACTTTTCTTGGCTTTTCTTCAAAAGAAACATAAAATCATTCCCTTTTTTTTTGGCTTTTTCTCCTTTTTCTCTCCACTAATTTAGTGTATCTATTAGAGCATCACATGTGTAATGATCTAATGTGTATATCTCATAAAAATGCCAAAATTCATGATCCATTGCCACTTGTCGCAAAGCAAATACATCAACATCTTTTTATTAGCAGGATAGCACATAGGTGCCTTGTATTCTATTTTCGCAACCTTAGATGGCGCCTAGGCACCCTATTTTGGCACCTAGGAACCGTTGCTGCTGTTTTTCCCTCCTTCACTATAGTACTTTTATACTGTTCAGCTTCTTATAACTGATTTTTGAATTATTTCGAGGATGAATTGACTTTTGATATCTTGTAATGAATTGTAGATCTATGTCTTGCTTTCCATAGGAACTTGAATCAACTAAATATGACATTTGTGGGGAGAGTTATGTCTTAAATACAAAGATGTGTAATCCCAAAAAATTTCAGCCCATTTCTGACTTTTGAACTCGGTTTTTATCATTGAAATAGACCGAATTGGATTTTGTGGTAAACATAAAATTTATATATCTATATCTTCACTTTCCAATGGTTTAAGAATAAAGTCAAAAATTATATTTGAACATAGAGTTATGATTGAAATATAAAAACTACCATAAGTCGCACCACAATTCAGATTCTTCAATATTTCAACCAAGTTTTTGGTTTCTTTCCATTTTCTTCATCTTTTGTCATTACCAACAAGATTTCAAACTAAATGCATAAAAAGTAATAAAAACACTTGAAAAAAAAACTAAATGTCAATCAAAAGGTATACAAATTATTAGTATAAAACCAACTTATCAGCAACCCAACAGATGGAAAAGAAGACTATGATAGCTATAATCCTAGATTTATTTAGGTGCTTCGAAAATATAAGATGGTGATTGGATGGATGATGACTTTGGCAACATATGTTGATGAGTGATGAAAGAGGTAATGTCGAGTTGAGAACATTAAACCAAGCGGTTGATGGGAGGCAACCCAATAGATAGAAAAGCTATGAGAGTCGATAATCACATATTTGCTTTCTCTAACTCTCATTCTCTTATCTATTTATTTTTTTATTTTTTTATTTTATTTTGTCGTAATCGAAAATGCGTGCTAATAATGTGGTAAGTAGTATTTGTTCTTAAATTTTGTCATGTAAGAGCACATGGTAGTCACTTTTCAACAAAGAAAACCGCTGCAAAGATCTTGTAGTGTGGATTTTATTAACGCACTCTTTTCATAGACAATGGCACTTTCTGCAAAAGTTATGAAAATTATTAAAAATTAGGATTCTTCCCGTTTAAATGGCAGATAATGGTACTTCATGGCTATTGAAGTCGGATTTATCAATTTCCCAAACAACTGAAATCTATGTACAAAGTTTCTCTCTTTTTTTCATTCTCTTTTCTTCTTATTTTAAAAATGGATGATATTCTTCTAACTCTCAAGAAGCAATTTTTTTTGCTACACAAAAATGCAATTCTAAAAATTTATAAAATTAGAATTGAAACATTAAGGATGCTTATGCACTTGTGCATCCCAGGGACATACGTTGGATAATTGAAGCAAAGGTAAGAGCAATAGTTGAGTTTTCATACGAGTTTTCAAATTTTCCTATTAGATACATGTCTGGTTTTGATAAAAACACATATTCTAAAAAATAAAGGGTGAAAAAAATGTAAGTTTGTCACAAATGTGCTTAATGGACTTACAACACAAAGTGTTATTACTTAGGAATGGTTTTTAAAAATCGTGAATGTAAAATTCAATTCATTATGGATGGACTAAGTAAGAAGTCTTCAGATGACATTATATTGACTCTTAAGATACACTTATGTGGATTAGTACAACGTGCAATTCTTGATTTATGGAATCACTTCTGGGATGAATATGAGCATTATAGTTTTCGAAATATGACATTAAAAGACCCTATTTGCCAGCTTATATGAAAATTGGATGGAAAGTATATCCTCGACCCCTAGAAGGCGTCTAAGACTTTACTGGACGTAAAACCAGATGAAGATGTGAGTCACAGTCACAACTACAATTATATTTATGTGTAAGTAGCTAATTTTAAAATTTTGTGCCCTTATTTTCAACCTTTTTGACAAAAGAAAAAGATGTGCAATAAATGCATTCCTTGTTCACACCTCAATAAATAACACCGTACTTACTCTATTTTTGCACAACTCACTTTCAAAAAATAAAATAAAAAAAATGAAAGTCTTTTCCAATCGCAAGTTCAACTGTATTTGTGTCTTTTGTGGAACCAATCCAGGAAGAAATGGTAAGTTTATAGGGGTAACCAATAACCTTGGTAGAACTTTAGCAGAAAGAAAATTCATTTAGTGTATGGGGGAGGCAGTCTGGGTTATTGGGGAGTGTTGCTACTTTTGCTTATATAGGAGGAGTCAAAGTTTTAAGAGTTATCCCAAAATATTTAATAGTATAGAATATCATAGGTATGACTATCGGAGTTGAGATAAAAGTGTCACATACTTAGGATATAATGCCTAACGTGTTAAATAATATGGAAGCATTCATCACTCTACCTAGTGGTTTTGGTACACTAGAGAAATTATTCCAAGTTGTCTCTTGGGCACAACTCAACATTCACTAGAAACCTGTATGTATTCTTAATGTTTGTGGTTTCTTTGATGGTTTGCTATCTTTTGTAGATCATGCTGTAGGAAAAGGTTTTATTTTACCGTCTATGAGATGAATTCTCATTTTTGCTCCAATACCTAACCAACTGATTGATCAACCCCTAGATTATATGCTTGAACCTAATCTAGCCTTGGCTCGTGTAGATTGGTCCAACAGGGAAAATGGTCAAAAATGAAAAATGAAATTGACTCTCAGCTTGTGAAATTTATCGTTAATGGTTTTAACTAATAGTGTATATATTGTGTTGTTTCAACTTTATTTTCTAATAAGTTATATTTCAGGTAATATCTTCTTAAACCCTACTTTCCTATCTATTTTCGACAGTGGGGATAATGTCTCGATTAGGTTGGAGGAGGGGATAGTTGATATCATATCTTGTATGTTCAATGTGTGTTTTTCTAGCCCTTTTGTTTTATAAAAAAATTTTCAAGCGTGTTTTTTTAGGTCCATTGAAACCATGAAAAAATGTGGCAGAGTGAAGGGTAACTTTAACATTCTTGAGACGTACCCGTATTTTTTTTTCTTGCATAACATAGAAAGTTTGTGAATTGTTTATTTTTTTTCTTAGATGTTCTTCTAACTTCAATGATTAAAATTAAGCACGGATAATATGGTTTGATTGATGATGGGTATTAGTTTGGACTTTGATGTTCTTCTTTGATTAATATATTTTTCTGATAATTATACTCAAATCTTTTTGCACAAATAGTTATGTTATTCGGTGTGGAGACAAGCATATAAAAATAGGTAGTTCTTACGCCATCACTTTAATCATCACTTAGATTTTCGACATGCAGTTGAGTGTTAGAACTTTTTCTTTTGGTTTCGAGGTGAACGACTGATTGAGCACTACTTGAAAAATGATTAAGGCATTAGGTTTTCTAACACCATAGTCAAATCTGCTTGTTTCCCATATGATGTTCTAAGAGAAGATCCCCTATAGTGAGTCACATTGAGCCTTTCAACAATTAAGTATTTTTTCTATGGTAATTATATCTTCTTACCTAGCCTAAATACACTATTATCCTACCCTTTTTATAAAAATGATTAGGAGCTTAAGATACATTCCATTGACAAGGTGAGCTTGCAAAAGAATTTTAAATTGGAACAGAAGAAAAGTATGTGAGAGTTTCTATTAAAAAAAACAAAATAAAAAAAAATAAAAAAAAGTTTCAAAGTGTTAAAAATGTTACAAGTTGTAACTAAAAATGGGATGTTGCAAAATCAATAAGATGTTGAAATTCGTGGAGTATGAAAATTCTTCATTGATAAACTTTATGTCTAAAATCCCATAAAGTTTTTAAACCCTTTGTTGTATGCTATTCTTTTATTTCTTAGCAATATCACTACAATTTGGCCCCATTACAATCTTTGTTGAATACCTTTTGAATTCGTATGGTATCTTCGGTATAGTAGAGATTTGTACAAAAGAAAAAGCCTATGATGATTAACACTTCCATTAGACATTAGGTGATGGTTTTTGTGAGGTTCTATGGGAACTCACTTATTTGAAGCATGCATGATTTTGCTATTGTTTACATTAACTATTCACACACATTTGAGTATGCTTATTGTGGAAAATGTATTGACTTTTGAATGACTAAGGGTTAGATTCAACACTTGCTTGATTTTATTTTCATATTAATTTGTTGATTCCTGATAATAATGGTTGGAAGTTAGTTATCATAGGTGTTTGTAGGTATCAACGCTTGAAACCCTCACGATACTATAACTCATCTTCTATGGGCTACCTATGGATTTAAAGGCTTGTTGTATATGCTGATTTTCTATGAAAGTGGATTAGTTTAGGTTTATTTTAAGCTTTGCTCGTCCACGATACTATAACTCATCTTCTATGGGCTACCTATGGATTTAAAGGCTTGTTGTATATGCTGATTTTCTATGAAAGTGGATTAGTTTAGGTTTATTTTAAGCTTACTCGAGGACGAGCAAAGGTTAAGTGTGGGGGAATTTGAAAAGTACAAATTTTGAAATATTTTTTTTGTATCAAATTCTTTATACTTTTCTTGCTTTATTCTTGTTAATACTATAGTTTTATTAATATCTTGTGTTAGAGTATCAAAGAACAAAAAGAAATCAAAAAGAGCCGAAATAAAATCAAAGAAGACAACATGTCTCATGAGCAAGTTAGGAGATAATATTTCATTGGATTAAAGAAGTATCATAATTAGAAGAAAATGACCATTTTAGCATAAGTCCATCATGTGTAGATCAAAATATATGTAAGAAATCAGTTGGACTTTGTAAGTGATTGTTGGGCTTGCATTAAATTCAAAATAAACATGTTTCAAAACTTGTACAGATTTGGTATTTTAGATATAACTCTATGTTCAAAAGTCTTATGGACCTAAATCTTACTTTATTTGAAAGAACAAGAGATAGAACTACAACTTTATCGTTGGAAGTTCAACCCAATTCAATCTTGATTATAGCAGACAATTCGTCCAAGTGTGTGTATTGGAAGGAATCTATCTATGCTAACTCATCTCCTTAAATCAAGCATAAAATTCTCCCTAATGGTTGGAATTATGTGATTAAAGTTGAAAAATGAAGCTAATAGAAAAACATACAACTTTTATGTTGATCACTTTTCCAAAATCAACTGATTGTATAGAGAAAAATAAGTGATGAAATTTAGATCTAAAAAGGACATGTGAATTTAGAGCACGTTTGGGCATTTGTAGTGAATTTGGAGATGCTAATTTAGTCACTCTTCTACTATAAATAGAGGTTATTGGATAGTATTCAAAAAGACAGAAACCCTTAGAGGGGGAAATAAAGTTTTATTGTTGTCTTTCTTTAGGCTAAGTTTTCTAGTAGTAATAGAAATGTATTCTCCAGATTTTCTTGTATTTTTAGTCTTTTGTACTTTCATTATATCTTTCTAAATTTCATTTAGCTAAGAAGACAGGGTAAACCTCTTGATGGAGGAAGATGAATGGTTATAAAGGTTTATAATGTTCAGGTGTGTTGTATTATTATTTTAATTTTTAATTGAAACCTTCCTTGTTATGTTGTGATTCTTGATTTATGTATCACTAATGACATAACAAATTCTTAGGTTCATTTAGCTTATTATACGATTTTACTCCATCGACTGCTAATGTGAAACCTTAATTTGTTGTAGATAAAGGTATGCATAAATAAGTGTTGGCGTTAAAACCCTTTTTGTTTAGTGGCGATTCTTAACTTTTGTATCACCAATGACACAATAAATACTTGAATTCATTTAGCTTATTATACGATTGTACTCCACTGACTGCTAACATTAAACCTTGATTTGTTATAGATAAATGTGTGCATAAATACTTGTTCCCATAAACAAGTATTTATGTTAAGAGATAATTTGCAAACAGTAAAACAATATCATGATTATCTTAATACATGAGCTATTTGATAACATATTCCCATTAGAACCATCGTTATGTATGGATTTCAATAGTGGCATTTAAAAGAGATAGAAAGAATAAATACTCGTTCCTCTATCCAAAACTCGATAGTTGATCCCTAATTTTTAGTACTTTTATTATTTTGATTTCTTAGTTATAACATAATTTTTTTTATATTCTAAACCACATAAAATCAATCTTTTAAGGAATATGATCCTAAAACTTCAAACTACTTCTCTGTGCATCGATCTTGGACTCCCGAGATATTTATTACTTGTCACAACTTGTACTTGGGTTTATAACCTTAAAGTTATAATAGACACCATCTCTAGCTACGGGCCATCCCACTAAGAGTACCTTAAACTTTATGAATTCCACTAGCTTTTAGTTTTCACACCAATGACTACCACATGTACCTATGCCTATATCTCTATAGGGGTCAGTCCATGGCATTTACTACCTAGTCCATTGCTACAACCTCACCTCTCGATCTTAATTGAAACAATTATAATCAACTTGAAATTGGCTATGTCTCAAGAAACATTAAAGACATAGTATATGCTCATCATAATAAAAAAAACATTCCAATCACACTATATACATCAACTCATAACTTCAATAAGATAGCTTTCCAAGCCTTGACAAAAGTGGTTTAGTTCATATTGAAATTAAACAAGCACCAAGAAATTGTCAACATCATGATTCTTACAAATTCCTCAAAACTAAATAAAATAAAAGAAGAAATTAAAGTAAAAGATTACAACCACTAATGATTCTTCACTTCTTCTTCAAAATTTTCAATGCCCAATGAGGCTCATCCTTTTTTTTATAAGTAAAGGGAAGCACCTAGTTGTGCATCTTGACTACTTATTTTTGTTACGAGAACCATACAAGTTCGGTCTTTCTATCAACTAATCTACCAATAAAGTTTAGGGTATGTATTAATTAGGGTTACCCTAATTGACTTAATAACTATAAATCTATTCATAGTCACATTGACTCGTGCTGAATCATTAGAAATTTCTCATCTAATATTCATCCTGCTTTAGCTAAGAACTTTTAAATCAAGTATTGTGGAATGCATAAGAGATTCACCTATTCTATTTGATAGGAGACAGATCCTTTATTGGCCACTCATTAACCTCCATGCACAAAAATCATACACCAATGTAAAACCTTTTGTGATTCCCATACAATCAAAAAATATAACAAAGCGCATGATGTCGTACACAAGGCTACCACGGTGCCTCAAGTTAAAAGACTAATTAATGTACTATCGGATCTGAAAAATTCTTTTTCAATAAACAATATTTTCAATTGAGAATTTTCCTTAGGCCTTTTCGGTGCACTTGTTCTCCAACCTGACACATGTTCACTAGCATCACCATATCGATGCCTATAGAACGAGATATTCTTCTTCCAAGCATGCATCGTATGTGTGAGTCTAATAGCCTTATCGATATTCCATCTCAATGAACCCTCGACTCGAAACCAAAGTTATAGAGGTGTATTCTTTGATTTCCATCATATGTTCGACCATCCCTTTAGCTCTATATGGTCTAGGGACTTTATATAATGGTTTTATTAATTTATTTTAAATAAGAGTGTCTATTCGCCCGAGTCTAGAAGCAACCAATAATTAACACGGGGCACTACTCTAATAGGCATGAGGATGAATACTTGTCGCACGCAGTAGTGCCAACAAAGCTGAGTCTTTTCGCTACTACCATTCTGGCTGAATCCATCCCTTCCAAAGTTAAGCTATCTAGTCTTCTAGAGTACGAAGGAACTAGAGACCTATAGGAGCATTTGTATAAGTTTTATGCTAGAGCAAACTTGTACGATTTGAATGATGTTTCTTATTGTAAAAACTTCTACCCTGTGCTCTCTGAGCAAGCTTTAACCTAGTTCAATGAGTTGCTAACTGTCATTCTTACTAGCCTGGAGCAATTGACTCAGCATTTCTTGCATCAGTTCTCCATTAATAAGAAATATCCAAAAAATTGCGGAATACTTGTTTACAATAACGTATTAAGAAAGAGAACCTTTTAGGAAGTACGTGTAGTTCTTTGTGGAAACAACGCATGAAGTTCCACACGTTAACCATGAACTCCTAATAGGAATCATGTAGTAGAACCTCTCACATAGGAAATTTAAAGAGTCCATAGTGGGAAAGTCCCCATGATTGATAGAATAATTGAAGGACTAAGAGGATTAATACATCCACATAGAGAAAACAACCAGCAAGGGAGTTAGAGCAAAAAAAAAAAAAAGAGAACAAATAAGAGGAATGAAAAAATGGAAAGTAGAAACAAGGGCAGAGTTACGCTCCTCCTGAATATCTTCAATTCACACCTTTGAACGCCCCAATAGCAGAGGTCTTGGTGGTTGCATAATAGTAGGGGATAATTCAAGCCTCGAAAAGAATGAAAGATAACCCCAAGAGAGAGGTTGAATAAGTATTATTATTTCTATTGAATCAACATGTATACCATTAATGAATGCATCCATCTTAAAAAGAAGATAGAAAAGCTCATCCAAAGGAGATAGCCAATACAATACTCCTCGCCATAAGAGATTATGAAGGCAAAGAAAAGAGTCCCAATGGCGATAATCTTCCCATCACTAGAATAATAGGTGCCTTCTCAAGAGACCCATCTATCGAAGACTCGCCCAATGCTAGAAGGCTTTCCTCAAAGCAGTCAAAGGATTGCATGCACATAATAGAATTTATGCTGAGCAAATATATCATCTCCTATAGAAGAAGGGGAAATTTACCTTCCAAGATCAAAGCTTGGATCCGCGAAGGGAACTAAGCAACAATTCAATCGTGATCTCAGTCACGGTGGCTAACTTTTAGATCATGAAAATACTAGTGGACAATAGAAGATCCACAAACACCACTTTATGACACCTTCACCCAACTGGGAATAGATAATGCAAAGCTCAACAAAGCAAACATCCCTCTCATAGACTTCAATGGGAGAGCAGTTACAACAATAGGGGAGATCGCTCTCCCCTTATCCCTCGAAACACACCCAAAGCACTCCACTAAACTAGAGAAGGCCCCCTCAACAAACAATATGATACTAGGAAGACCAAGTCTCAACTTATTTCACATACCACCTTAAGTTGAAGTTCCCTACACTCAAAAGGATTTGCGAGTCAACAGGTTATCCTAGGAACACGAGAATGATATGCCAACATGCTGAAAATGCCTAAGGGAGTAAGAAGGTGAGTGTACTTATAGTGATAGACCCTAGTGATTGGAAAACCAAAAGTCTCAAATGATCATTTTCTTAAAATGTGTGAAAATTACAAGCCCTATCAAGAAGTCTTCCCTATTTTATCCTGGTAAGTATTCCCTTTAGAGAGATGTTAGATGCTCTTTAATTTCAAAATTATATTCATGTCAGTCTTTCATAAATCAGTTAGTATTAAAGTTACTACTTTGCAACTATATAAGTTCTTCTAATTACAACTTGCAAGTGTCATGCTGGACAAAAATCTTTCCATAGAATAAAAAAACCTACATATAAGAAGTGTTCAATGTACTCATGCCTGTAACAAGTGTTAAACACACTCATGGTAATAGATCTAAATATCTTCCCCTAAGAAGTATCTAGAACACTCACAGTAGTAGATATAAAAAGATTAGCTCTAAGAAGTGTCACGCACACTCTTGGAAGCATATCAAAAGACTACCTCTAATTGTCATGCACACTCCTGTTAGCATATCAAAAAATGACCACTAAGTGTCACGCACAGTCCTGGTAGCATATCAAAGTAGCTGCCCCTAAAAAGTTCCAAGCACACTCATGGTAGCACATAAAAATACTTGCCTATAAGAAGCTTCCTAAGGCGGCTCATGGTAAGTCATTAATATGTTCATTTATAAGTAGTTACCTAAGATAACACCTGGTAACACAAACAATCCCATAAGAGATGAGAAACTTGAGCAAGAAAATATCACCCCTAAGTAGGAATACAATTACAAACAAAAAGCCAATCAAGAACAAAAACATAGAGCAAATAAATGCACTCGACAAAAGACATTTTTGATACAACATACAACTAAATAAAGGGAAAGTAACTATCATAAATCTAAAAAGTAAAATAAAACAAGATTAAATGGAAAGAATAAAACATTTCAAAAATCCTAACAAAAATGCTAAGCCCTATCTAAAAGGCATCAAGCATTTTCAACAGCATGGTCTTAGGGGATGAAGCTTATGTAAGAATACCCCTTATATATAGCAGCAAGTACAAGAAACTCATTTGCTATGGCAACCTCCATATTTGAGTCAAGAATGGAAGAATATAAAAACATGACATCCTCTTCAGTAAAGCTCCTTGTCTCTTTTAACATGTGGCGATAGTCATAGACGGTCTTGTCATAAATGACGACTGCTTTATCCACAATAGTATCCATAACAATATCTAATATCATGATATGTAGGGGATCATGTGAGGAAATAGAAAGAGTGGCCTCAGTCCTGCTCACATTCCCGCTAGCTAAAGCATGAGGTGCCGATCTAAAATGGCCGCTTGTACGAAGGTGAGGAGACTGTTTGCTCTTAACATTTCTTCGTAAAGGAGGTCAAGTAGAGCCACTACCTAGATCACAAGCTACAGACTTGCTAGCGTGAACTGCATTCAAATTTAGCTTCTTTTCTGGCATAAGAGAAAGAAAGCATAAAAAATTATGTAGAAATAAAAAAAAAACTCAACTATGGCAAAAACAAGCAATAAGATAGAAGTAGTACCAATGGAAAACAAAAGGCTAATATCAAAAAATCATGGAATAACCCCACACTCCTAAAATTCTTAGTGAGCTCATTATGAGCCTTACAAGAATACACTAAAGATAGAGAACTACTACACTAAAAAAAAACCCAACCGTCATCTTTGACATAGAAATACTTCTCTTTTCAAGTTCTCTTTGAAGAAGTACAACTTATTAAGAATCTACTCCGTACTGGTGGGAAGAAATGAAACTATGACTCACCAATCACCCTCCTAACAATGAATAAAGATTGAAAACTTTCCAAAATCACAGGGAGACCTGACTCCTCAAGATGATACAAAAGCCCTCAAAATACATAAAAGAGTTGGGAGTAAATTGGCTTATAAAAATGCCATAAGCCTATATAATCTGCACCAAGAATGGATGAGGTGAAATATTAAACTTGAAAAGAAGGCTATGTAAATAATGAAGTACCCTTTAGGGGGAGTCATAATCATCTGCCCCTTAGAGGCAAGACCAACTCATGAGAAGAAGGAAAATGGAATTTCTTAAGATGAATCCTCAAATCCTTGCAAGACAATGTACTCTCCTGACTTTCAACATCCATCACTTGACATCGCTCCCAACTATAGCCTCCAACAAAAGGAGCACTTTTTGCTTTTGGAACTAAGATAGTGTTTGGACCCTTAGACTCAAAAGACTCGGATGGCTGATCCAAACTACCCAAAAACTTAATCTCCTCATACCGAATGACTTAGAAGGACAATCACACAAACCTAAAATTACCTTAATAATTTTTGAAGAAGAGACCTTCAACTATTCTATGGAAACAAGTCCACTCCGAGGGCCTAAAGTAGATGAGCCAAAATGGGTAAAACAACAGCATAGTCGGGTACAGAAGACAAGCATCACCAAAACAGTGAAGTTGTGCCTCACTTGGGCGAGGCCACACCACCTCACCTCGCCCAGTCGTGGCATAGCCTCGATCGGGCAATAGGCAAAATGCTTCGCAAAAGTGAGGTGAGGAAGCACCACTTCGCTTCTGCAAGACAACCCTTGTGAAAGTTGTGAGGCATCGATGCGTCGCCCAATAAACTCTACCATTAGTTCGCACTCCTTTGTGGCCATGGACAATTCTGATTCTTTCCTATATTCTCAAGCTTTGAAGCAAAGTAAACAGGAAAAAAAGATAAAGAAGGAAGAAAGAGAATTCTAAAACCGAAAGTAAAATTTTTTATATAATAACTTATAATAGGAGATTATGCCTTCAAAATATAAGGATTCAAGACAACAGTCCAATATATATTCCAAATAGAAGAAAATATCCAAATCAACAAAAAATTACTAATTCTCAACCAAACAACTTTTCACACAGCTTACTGAAAAGTTGGAGGGCTTGAGATGGGCATTACAATGATTGAAGCCCGATTATTTAGTTGAAGTCCAATTCGTGAAAAATAGCCGATTCATTGGGCTCAAGTCCAAAGTGATAATAAATCCTAGTAGCTCAAGAGGTTCATGCACCCAGCCATATATAAACATAACCCCATAGGGGATAACTATGCATACCCTCCTCCATTTCATTTTAAGGTACTTCATATTTACTTTGCTATTTACTGTTTTGTTAATTTCTTTATGATAATTTCTGCTCACTTACCAATTTGAACGTTGAAGGATTATTGCCAGCTAACCCCAACACCCATAACCATCTAACTCTGACTCTGTCGTAGGTAGTAACCCAACACTCAAACTATCACTTGAGTTAATTTCCAAGAAGTCGACTTCAGCTAATCCAATTATTTATTCTTGCATCATTAATAAAGTATTGGATGTATTATGTCGAAAAGAGATTATATTTTAGCTGAAGTGAGGTAAGCACAAAGCTAATCTCCTTAAGATAAATTTCGCCCCCTACACGGTGCTATAGGAACTTAGACGTCTATCTGCCAAGATACAACAGTTCTTTTCTAAAATTAGTACAACACTATATTAATTTTATCGATTGAACCAAAAGCTCGATTGTATACTTCTCAAAAGATAATAAGAATACTAAAATATCATAATATATTTTAGTAGGAGAGAGAATAGAAAAATTAATTGACTCTGAATTGATTTAGTGTAGAGAAAATAGAATGAGAGGGGGTCTATTTATAGATATCTAGGTTCCTAATCGTGATTGGTCATGTCTCTTAATTAGAATTAATCTGAACCATTAGATTGCATCTCTTAAGATATGGTTGCGATCTAGTAGTTCACACTGCATCCCTTCATGAAGGTTCACAACCCTTACCATGCACCTCTTACTTATGAATAGATATGTCATCGTGTCCCATCAATATTAATGAACAATCATAACTCTTCATATGTACCATTGTGATCGTTCATATCCATTAGACACCTTTTCAACCTTCAAAACTTTTCATTAAATTTGAGACAACTTTTCAAGTTTCAAAACTTTTCATTAAATTGGAGACTTTTCCAATTCACCCATTTTATTTCAATAATCTCTCACATGAATGGAAGAAGTCAACATGAATAAAGAAATATGAAGAATAATATTGTCTGAAAGATAGTACATCGAGATAGATTGCTTTCGCCTTGAACCTTCCCTAGTAAAAGCCTATCGGACTCACTTGGCTAATTAGTGAACTCTAAGTTTTGAACTGTCAGCTGTTACTGCAAGTCCAATCAATATACTCCACACACTAACTTTCATATCGATTTTGGTTCTCTATTATGTTCATTATTTCGGCCATGAACTCTCTTGGGTTCTACAAGTGTTTTAGAGAATTCGCCTATCAAAATTCTCATAGAACCATCCATATTCACACTCACATGGTGATGTCCTATAAAGAATATCCTACTATACTCCACTTGTACTTTACAAGATATAAGCATCATTAAAAGTAATGCTTATCCTTAACCATTTTGTAAGTAGCACTTATTAGCATCTTAGAAATGGGAAGGAATTAAATTCCTAAGTGTTTCAATTAAGTCATTCATAACTTAGTTTTCTATTGAACCTAGTCTGTGGGATCTCCAGTCGCTAGGTTAGGTTTCTATTAAGATGACTCATTCATTCTTTAGGCTTTAAACCTATTTTCCTTGATGCGCAGTCTATTCGCTTTCTTGACAACCCTTTAGTAAATGGATCCGCTAGGTTATCCTTTAATTTTACAAAATCAATCGATATAGTTCCGTTAGAGAGCAATTTCCTAATGGTATTATGTCTTCGATGAATATGTCGTGACTTACCGTTATACACAACATTTTGTGCCCTAGCTATCGCTGCTTGACTATCGCAATGAATGCATATCGCTAGCACCAATTTTGGCCATATTAGCACATCTTCTATAAAATGTCTTAACCATTTCGCTTCTTCTCCAATTTTATCTAAAGCTATAAACTCGAATTCCATAGTAGAATGAGCTATACATGTCTGTTTAGAAGATTTCCATGATATAGCACCACTACCAAGAGTAAATACATAGCCACTAGTTGACTTGGATTCATTAGTATCTGAAATCCAATTCGCATCACTATATCCTTCAATAACTGAAGGATATTTTCCATAGTGTAATGCATACTCCTTAGTTCTTTTGGAGTATCCCAATACTCTAAGTAATGTACTCCAGTGGTCATTACTTGGGTTACTTGTAAAGTTACTTAGCTTACTTACAGTATAAGCTATGTCTGGCCTCATACAATTCATTAAGTACATTAGGCTTCTAATGATTTGAGAATATTCTAACTGTTGTTTTGCATTTCCAGAATTCTTGTGAAGAATAATATATGGTAGAAATGGATTATTTATCTCTTTAATACCATGGGACTTAAATCTCTCAGTCACTTTATCAACATAATGTGATTGAGATAAATATATCCCATTAGGTGTTCTAGAGATCTTCATTCCCAAAATCACATCAGCTTCACCCATATCTTTCATGTCAAAGTTATTGGTGAGCATTTTCTTTGTCTTATTGATGACTTCTATATTAGTTCCTAATATGAGCATGTCATCTATACAAAAATATATAAGTACATGTGCTTATCCAAATTTCTTGGAGTAGACACATTATCACACTCATTTATGGTGAACCTGTTCATTTTCATGACACTGTCAAATTTCTCGTGCCATTGTTTAGGGGTTTGTTTCAACCCATAAAGAGATTTGACAAGTTTACACACTTTGTGTTCTTGTCCTTTTACTTTGAAGTCATCAGGTTGCTCCATGTAAATTTCTTCATCCAGATCACTATTTAAAAATGCAATTTTACATCTATATGATGTATGTGCAAATCATACAAGGCTGCTATAGCTATTAAGATCTGAATTGACGTAATCCTTATTACCAGTGAATAAGTGTTAAAATAGTCAACACCTTCCTTTTGACGATATCCCTTGGCAACATGTCTAGCCTTGTATTTATCAATTGAACCGTCTACCTTTATTTTTTTTTAAAAATTAATTTGCATCCAATTGGTTTAGTTCCCAAAGGATCAATCAATTGCCAGGTATTATTACCTAGAACAGATTCTATTTCACTATTTATAGCTTCCTTCCAGAATGGAGCTTCTGGACTAGCCATAGCCTCATTAAAGGTTTGAGGTTCATTCATAATCATATATGTCATAAAATCTGGGCTAAAAGATTTAGCTATTCTAGCTCTCTCACACTTTCTAGGTTTAGATTCAATGTCATTCTTAAGCACAGCTTCATGCGTTCTCTTTTGAGTATTCTTTTGAATATCTCATTTAGAGAGGAACACATCTTCAAAGAATTCAACATCTTTGGATTCAATGATTGTGTTCACATAAATGTCACTTATATTAGATTTATGTATCAAAAATTTGTATGCACTACTGTTTATTTCATATCCAACAAAAGTGCAATCAATAGTTTTAGGACCTAACTTGACTTTTTTAGGAGGTGGTATAACTACTTTAGCTAGACACCCCCACACTTTCAAGTATTTATAGGAAGGCATTCTACCTTTCCAAATTTCATAAGGTATTAATCTAGTTTTCTTGTGAGGAACTCTATTTAAAATAAAGTTAGTTGTAAGAATAGCTTCCCCCAACAAGTTATGAGGTAATTAAGAACTAATAAGGATAGCATTAACCATGTCCTTAAGAGTTCTATTCTTTCTCTCAGCAATTCCATTATGCTGAGGCGTATATGGAGATGTAGTTTGGTGAATAATTCCAAACTTAGCACATAACTCACCAAAAGATGATGAATCATATTCTCCACCTTTGTTGAATCTTAATACCTTAATTATCCCATTAAGTTAATTTTCAACTTCATTTTTATAAGTGACGAAAGCGTCCAAACCCTTATTTTTACTACTTAGTAAATATACATAGCAATATCTAGTGTGATCATTAATGAAGGTAATAAAATACTTTTTACCACCTCGGCTTTGAACTAACTTTAGATTATATATATCACTATGTATTAAGCTTAGAGGTATGCTACTTCTCTCAGCTGCACTAAAAGGTTTCTTAGCAAACTTAGCTACAACACAAATTTCACATTTGTGTTTTTTATCAGTATCAAGTTCAGGTATAAGGCCTAAACCTGCCAACTTTCTTAGAGAAGCTCGATTAACATGACATAGTCTATAATGTCATAAAAAAGAACACTCAAGCAAGTAAACAGAAGATAAACTTCTATTGCTTTCAAAAGTTTTGAGTACAAACATTACATTCATCTGAAATAGCCTTTGACTACATATCCCTTTCCTACAAATTGACTATTTTTGGTTAGTACAAATTTTTTGGATTCAAATACTAGTCTAAACCCACTTTTGACAAGTAATGAACCAGATACAATTTTTTTTGGATATCTAGAACATGTAGTACATCAACTAGGGTTAGCTCTTTGCCTGATGTCATCTTTAGTACCACTTTTCCCAATCCGACTATGTTGGAAGTTGATGAGTTACCCATAAACAACTTCCTTCCATTGATCGGAATGTAAGTGAAGAACATCTCTTTGTCCGAGCAAATGTGGCATGTAGCTTTTGTGTCAACCCACCATTCCCTCGGCGGGTTATCTACCATGTTGGCTTCAAACACAATAGTCAAGAGTATTAGGTCCGACATATCTATTAGCACTGTCTTATCTTTAGTCACGTTAGCCTAGTTCTAGTTGCCTTTATTCGAAAGTCGACAATCCTTTGCCTGTGGTTCAACTTGCCACAGTTGTAGCAATTACCTTGAACCGCTTTGCATCATTGTCTTTAGACAAGCCAGGTGCTTCATCTTCTTACCCTTCTTAGTTTTGGAGTCCTCTACCATGTTGGCTTTGGCCTTTATTTGGTTAGCAAAAATCTTTTTTTCTGCAACCCTATTGTCTTCCTCAATTGAAGACGAACAATTAGATCCTTCATTGTCATCTATTTGCATTTATGCTTGAGATAGTTCTTGAAATATTTCCATAATGGAGGCAGCTTCTCAATTAGAGCATCAACTTGGAAAGATTCGCGCAGCATCATCCCCTCAACTAGTATATCATGTAGGATGATCTGCATCTCTTGTACCAGGTTGATAACAGATTTGGTATCAACCAATTTTAAAGTCAAGGAATTTGCCAACGATAAATTTCTTTGTGCCGTCATCTTCCGTCTTGTACTTCTTGTCAAGAGAATTCCACAGCTCTTTTGCTATTTTGACTGAACAATATACATTATATAATATGTTGTCTAGTCCATTGAGCACTTAATTCCTGCATAGAAGTCGTTATGACACCATGCATCAAGGGTAGCTCATTTTTGGGGATCTCTTTCGTTCTCCAAAACGGTAGGATCATCTTCCTTCTAGAACCTTTCCAGGTTCATGGTGGTGAGATAGAATAACATCTTTTGCTGCCATATCTTGAAATCAGTTTCGATAAATTTATCTGGTTTCTCATGCTGGGAAACTGAAGACATGATTATTGAATTAGAGCCAGCAGCTGCTCCATTTTTTACATCAGTTGGCACTTCAATAATAGCCATCAGAAAATTTGTCTTAAAATTGTTGTTTGTATTGTGTCGAAAGAAGATTGTATTTCAGCTGAAGTGAGGTAAGTACGAAGCTATTCTCCTTAAGACAGATTTCGTCCCCTACACGGTGCTATAGGGACTTGGACGTCTGTCTCCCAAGATACAACACTTTTTTTTCTAAAATTAGTACAACACTATACTAATTTTATAGGTTGAACCAAAAGCTTAATTGTATACTTCTCAAAAGAGGTAAGAATACTAAAATATCATAAATATATTTTAGTAGGAGAGAGAATAGAGGAATCAATTGAATCTAAATTTGATTTGGTGTAGAGAAAATAGAATGAAAGGGGGTCTATTTATAGATGTCTAGGTGCCTAATCGTGATTGGTCATGTCTCTTAATTAAAATTAATCTGAACCATTGGATTGCATCCCTTAAGATATGATTGCGATCTAGTGGTTCACACTGATCCCTTCATGAAGGTTCACAACCCTTACTATGTACCTTTTACTTATGAATAGATGTGCCTATTCATCGTGTTCCATTAATGTTAATGAACAATCACAACTCTTCATGTATGTACTATTGTAATCGTTTATATCCATTAGACACCTTTTCAACCTTCAAAACTTTTCATTAAATTTGAGACACCTTTTCAACTTTCAAAACTTTTTATTAAATTAAAAACTTTTTCAATTCACCCTTTTTATTCCAACATAACGTACATAAACTAAAATTATATTTGCGGTTTGATTTTCATAAGTATATTCATAACTAGAGTATTAAGTATTCAGTGGTTGTCTTTTAACAGTGAAAAAACATGCATTTAGACCTTGAGATCCCATTTAGTTGGAATTTGAACTCTTGAAATATCGTAAATAATTCTTCATTAGGAAGATCATCTCTTCAACTTTCATACTTAATTCATTCAACTAACACCATTTTGCTCACGTTAAGGAACTAATTTTATATACTACAAAACCAGCATTTTTCAAACAAGTTTCCTAGAAAGAGATAGTTCTATTTTTAGCATTTCTAAGAAATTGTTTAGACTTCGACTATATCACAAAAGTTTTCTTGTGATGATGTATATATGCTCAGTCCATACAATTCATTTAGGTAGTATTTAAGATTGTAAAAAAAATCATATTTCAATACGTCTATAAATCATGAAATGCTTACATATATCATAAAATGAAACAACATTATTATGTACAATATAAAGATCTACAACCTCACTTGAGACTATACTTGACTAATGCTCAAATGAGTGGTATGAAACGAACTGTTGTATTATATATAAATACCATAATTTTTTTTATGATTTTATTATATGTATTTTCGATAATTTATAAACATAATTAAATACTATTCAAGTTGTTGAAATGAAATTAAGCTGTAGTCGAAAAGCGCCGAACTGAACCACTAATTGGCTGGCTAATCAAACGTATTTCGTTCGCCAAACCACTTATTAGATAGCAGTGCTATAAATACCCGTGATTCAAACATTAAAGTGCATATATGTAAAATTAAATAAACAGAAATAGCAAATGAAACAAGTTCTAAAAAAAATTGCTATTTCTGTTTATTTAATTTTACATATATGCACTTTAATGTTTGAATCACGGGTATTTATAGCAGAAACAAGTTCTAAAAAAATTTGCTAAAAACCGAACTTTAAAAAATAATATCAACAATGAGGAAAACTGAAAAACATAAAATTACGAATTGATTGTGTAGATGGTTGCTTCCATGACAAGCATGATGAATTTGAGCAGAGGAAGCCTCCTCAAACAAAAAACCATTTTCTATAACTACGGTGCTTAAGCATAGGATATCAATGAGTTACAAGATGTTAAGCTGACAACGATGTATATATATATATATATTAAGTGATGAGAATTTTTTTTAATAATAATTTTTACTAGTTTAACATGGACAAAAATTACATAAAAGTTGTTACTATTGAAAAATAGTAATATAAAAATTGTACATAAGATCTTACCATTAACAACTAGCACATATGTATAATAACAATTTAATGATAAGAAAAATTGCCACAATCATCCAATGATAATATTTGTGTTGTCACTAACCAAAAAAAGTAATAATTTATACATAATTTCTATCACTGTTAAATTTGTGGAGTTTATTACTTTGAGAAAAAAATTGTTAACCAATATATATTATTAGTGATAGTTGTCACTAACTAAAAAAAAAAAAAGTGATAACTTAGACATAATTTTGTCACTAATATTAAATTTGTAGAATTTATTATTGAGAAAAAAATTATTAACCAATTTATATTATTAGTGATAATTTTGATATTACCAATTAATATTTTTTCATTAATATTATTTTTTTTTTAGTGTAATCTCCCACTATTTGGAGAGATCCATTTATGTATAGTTATCTACATTACTATTTCTGTATTCTATACAATGAGAAATCTTTTATACTTCTGATACGTCTTCAATGTTTTTTCGCATTTCTTTGAATTTCAAAGTTTTTTAATCTATTTAAATTAATTAATTATAACTTCATGTTATTAACTTAGAAGAGCTCAAAAAAATCATTAAGCACATCCAGTGATATGCAGCATGATTTTTTCAACCAATTATACATAACGTTTCACGATTTTTTCATCTTTTCTGATACTTGATACTGGAAAGATGCCTGATGATATAGGGATTGCGAAGTTGGTCAATATTATATGTTTGATCTTTAACCAATACATGCTATGCTATGTGTATATTTATAATATCATTTTATACATTTATTAATAATTTTATAGTAGAAGATAGAATATCTATCTAAATAGGAGATTCAGACTTGCAACAACCTATTGCTCAAATCTCAACGATTTTTTGGGGGCTTTCTGTGAAGTTTAGCTACAACGCCTAAAAAGTACACTAATGTGAATTATTATCCATATATATACTTGTAAATTTTTTAGTACAAAACCAATTCCATTGTATTCATATAATGGATCACTCTTTCAGAATTGTGAACCAAATAGTTTGCACTAGGCTTGCTTACAAGTCAAAATCCCCATTGCATTTAGTAGTAAGGTAGAAAATACAATTTAGAAGGTAATAAAAAAGGAAAAAAAAAAAGAGAAGAAATACTAAAACTAGGCTTACTTAGTACTAGTCAAAATCCCCGTGCCTTCAGTATTAATGTAGAAAATACAACTTGGAAAAAAAAGAAAGAGAAAAATGGTAGTATTATTAAGAACATAAGGGCATAAGGATTTGTTTCCCGCCGACCTCCGGTTACCTTCTCTTGTTCTTGCTGCCCACCAACAGAGACAAGTAGAAGAGGATCCTGAAGAAAAAACCCCACGCAACAGTCACCCACAAACAACTCCACTTGTTCAGATCAGTGATCCCCTGCTGCTGCAGTATATCCGCTCCTGTCGTCACGCAAGTTGTGCTCGTAATCTTCATCCCCAAGGAGCTGCTCAGGCTGTCCAAAAGTTTAACCTTCAAGGCATTTGGCACCGCACCCAGGGGCGTGTTGTCGAAAATCTGAATCCCACGCACAAAGCACTTCACTGGATCCTCGAACTCGTTCTGTAGGACCGCCTCGTAGGGGTACTTCACAAGCGATATGTAGTGGAACCAAATCCAGTAAGGTGGGATGCGGTCTCGATTGATGAAGAAGCCACTGAAGAGCAAAAAATAGGCAAGAATCGCCACAACGATAGTGTATCCGAGCATCACTTGTGGCACGACTCCTGAGAGGAATGTCACGAAGGAACTTCCAGCCCAGAAAGAAGCGAAGATGATCAAGAAGTAGAAGAAGAAGCTACCGTCGAGCCCCACTGCCCAGAATGTGGTGGCGGCAAATGCCAATGATAGGAATAGGAGCGATGGCAGTGACACTAATGAATGAGATAAGACATAGGACGATCTTCTGTATGCATTATAGGCAGTTTCCCTCATGAAAATGTACCTTTCCTGGAGGAAAACCGGCAACGCGTCAGCGCAAGTGTAGAATGTCGTAGACATGGCGAATGCGAAGAATCCGAGCCTTTCTTGAACCCCTTTGGGCGAGTTGTCGAGCCTCCAAAACATGGTAGCTAAGATAAACCCAGTCACCATAACTGCACCTAGGCGGACGCCAAAAAGCTCTGGCATCCGACGGGAATTGGTGAATGATCTTTTAGACAGTACAGCCATTTCAATCCATGACGGGTTTGCGAATGTGGGAACCATTGATGTAGGGCTGCTAGTGCCATTGGCAGCCGTAGCCCCCGAAACTAGCTTTCCCCTTGAAATGCTGGCACTTATTGCTTCTTTCAGTGACAACTTTAAGCCATTTGCTGCCGATTCAGAATTCATGTGATTGCCTCTCTTTAATGTCTGCCAAGACTTGTTAAATTCCACCAGGCTTTTAGTTCCACCTGGTGAGCCCTCGAGTTCCCGAATCAGATCGAGTGCAAACTCAGTCCGATTCTCGTTATCCGGAATCGGATGTCCGAAGTCCGAGAAAAACAATGGCAAATTTGAAGGAGGGCCACTGTACACTGTCTGCCCACGTGATAGAAAAATCATGCGATCCAACAATCCAAGAATCCGATAACTTGGCTGGTGTATGGACATGATAACAATACTTCCACTCTGGGCAATTCTCTGCAGTACTTTCACCACCATGAAAGCGCTGGTGGAATCCAGGCCCGAGGTGGGTTCATCCAGAAACAACAGGATTGGGTCGTGAATTATGTCGATTCCAATTGAAACACGCCGCCGCTCGCCGCCGGAGACCCCACGATGTCCCTCATCACCGATCACGGTCTTGGCGGCGTTTCTCAGCCCAAGCTGATCGATCAGGGCTTGCACTCGGAGTTTCTTCTTGGACTTGGAGAGGGTTCTGGGTAACCGAAACTCCGCCGCAAACATCAGGGTTTCTTCTACAGTGAGCATGGGGAATAAAAGATCGTCTTGCATTACATAAGCGGAAATCACCTTCAATAACCTCGATTCTAACTGCTCTCCATTGAGTGTGATGCCGCCCTTTAAGCTTCCTTTAGCCATGCGATTAGCCAGAGCGTCAATCAGAGTTGATTTTCCAGAGCCAGAGGCGCCCATAACTGCCATGATCTCACCGTCCCGCGCCTCGCCGGAGATGTCGTTGAGGATTGTTTTTGTTGCTGAGAAAAGGGTTTCACCAGAAACCGGATCTGTGGCGGGTCTTCGGTGGAAGAGCCTGTGGAGAGTGACTTTGCGGCGGACTTTGATACTGTAGGTGATGTTGCTGAAGGAGAGAACAAAGGGGAGTGAGCGGGGCTCGATGCTGCTGGTATCGCTCATGTCAAGCACTTGGTGCACCGGAGTCTCGTCTCCTGTGACTTCCTTCCGCACATCACCAACACATTTTAGAAGCTGTCCAAGCGTCGGAGAAGCGCAGGTGTCGGCGCGTAACATCTCCATCGCCACTTCTCTCCGGTCGTAGAACGGAACGCTCTCTCGAACTGGTGAAGGGGATGACGTATTGTTTGCTACTACTCTCGACATGGCTGATTCCTATTATCTCCAGAAAGTGATGAGATACGATTATAGATATGGAGCTAGTTAGCTGCTGTCTCTTTTGAAAGATGGACAAGAAATATACATACAGCTGGTTACAAGTAGGTGAGGAGTTGTACAACGACACAGAGTAATTAACAACAGCGATTTGAATTTCTCTAGAAAACAAAAAGCTTGTGTGGGCGCACTTTCTTTCCAGTGACGCTTTTGACAATGGGATTTTGCTTCCATACAAGTAAATTATGCCATAAAAGTGTGGGTATTTTATACCCATACAAGGAGGATTATGAGAGTGTGTCTTTTTAATTAATGATGCAAGCAGTATGGGGTGCTGTGTTTACTTGATGGATTGAATTTGTGGAGAAGGATAGATGTGAGAGGTGACCTACATCTCCTAATCTTTTATCTACACGTCTGGTTTTATTTACAAAGACAAGTGGATGACTCTTATTTGGAGCTGGATTGAACCGTACCTGTGCAATTAAATTAGGTGTGGATGGTGATCTACTGTTTGTCCCACCCAAATATGGCAAATAAGACTTCTTCTTATTAGTATTTTATACAACAATTCTTCTGTCATACTTCATTTTTTGAATTTATGAGTCGAATATAACAGCCTCTTCAATTGTTTTTAATCTTTGCATATACGAATGAACTGACACGTACGTAGTACAAGGGAAAAATATACATAAGAGGCTGCTTATTACTTTTGTGTCACATTAATGAAATCATTAATATCTGTTCCTACCTATCTTATCTGGGTTGTTTTCACACATTATATATCTTGGTGTGTATGAGAAAAATAGGCATAACGGACAGGTGGTCTATACATCATGAAAATTTACGGAAACCCCAGCAACAAGTAATCTTGTGTGACCTTGGTTTTGTTTAAATTGTCTTATGTACTCGTGCTCTCTTCATTGACATTAATTATACAAATATGTTCTTTACCAGGTGATTCATATTTTAGTTGTTAATGTTGGCGCATTAGGATTCCATTTATAGAGGTAAGTAGGAATCCTATTATGATAAAGATGATTATCTTGTACCTCTTTTAATTAGATTTCAAGTGTGATAGGGATGGAGACATATCTTTTGTATAAGATTATCTCTTCCAACTAACAAGATCAAATGAGATACTACGTTTTCATTCAAAAGAAAATACACTCTCCCTCCTTTTCTTTCTCTACACGTTTCTCATGGAGTATCATAAAAAAAAAAATTGTTTTCTAAGGGTTTAAGGTGAAATATGATGGATACTCTAGTAGTATTCATTGGAGCGAAAAAGAGTCTTGCATATTTCCGTTTGTAGTATTTGCGGAGGCTTGTAGGCGAGTTATGAATCTGGGTTGAATCGATTAATCTTTCGTTGCCTTAAAAAAGTAATATCGATTAGCATATTATTTGTCTATATGTACATTCAATTTTCTATATTCACATATTAAGTTGTCCAATATTGTCATGACTTAGACGCTGACAATATACGAATTGATCAAGAATAAAGTTTGTACTTTAAATTTTTAAGCATCAAATGCGATTTAAATCAAAGAGTTTGAGCTTTATTTTGTGATTTGAACTCGCTCATAAGTAAAAAGTATTAGTTATCTATAAGTTGTTTGAGCTAACTTATCAAAATTTCTAGTTTGTGTTCTCTTTGACCAGATTTAATGTTCGACAAAATCACCTAACTTAGTAGTACTTGTCGCTCATTCTGACCAACGTAAACCAATTAGGGTGAATGTTGGAACAAGCAAAGTGTTGCTTGACAAGAGCAAAAGTTCAAATTAGAACCATAAATTGATTCAAAATAAAGTGACAAGACTGTCACCTCAGTAATATAGGCAACTAATCACCATCAAATGTCAAGTGAAATGATGAGATTGGTCACTTCGTTTATAATTATACTAAGATAAAGTTTGACTACTTAGAGCTCTCTCATTTGCTAATATTTTCAATTCTCTTCTTCGATTGATTGTAGAAGTTGGTGAAATATAGTATGAGATTGGAGATTAAGCAGACTATTATTGAGTGTTGTGCTATCATGCTTGTTGAAATGATTCACAAGAGGAGGCATTATAAGTATGAAGTGCCACCTAGAGCTCAGTAAAGGGCATGAGCTATTTTGCATATCTCACTCGTTTTAAGTGCATTTTTGATGAATTTTATATTATTTCGAACCTTTTTTCATGTTCTATCATATGGAATAATTTTTTTGCAACAAAATAGCGAAAATTAGGATCGATTTTGGAGCCAAAAAATGGGTCTCATAATAAAAAATAATTTTCTCTCAAATCGCTTATCCATTTTTCACCAAATTTAAACCACATGATCTACAAACAAAGATCTACGTATGGTGAAAATTCTGCGGAAAAATTTCATTCTTTAAATTTTTTTAAGTATAGATTATATTAATAAATTCAATCATTAAAAAAACTGGCGAAACGAGCCCTATTAGCTCTGATACCACTAATAGCAAATAAGCAACAATAATATGAATATTCATACATATATACGAGTGGATCAGGTATTACCATATATACAACAGATTATCGATCTACCTATACTAGATCAAACTCGTTTACAAGCCCTATTTTGATTGAATCACGAACATGTCTACTTCGAGAATCAAACACGAATATGTTTTTCTCATTGGTAGTGGATAACTATTAGAGCTACCCACTCAATTACACATAACAATGGTGAACAACTCATGTTCACATCTTCTTACTTGTGGAATATGAAAGTCCTTTTCAAATAGACACTCCTACTAACTTAGGGTCGCTCCCATATCTCAGCGATTGCTGGATGAGTTTAAAGTACATCATCCTCACAAGAAAAATGAGCACTTCCTAAAGGATCTTGCAATTCATATAGTCCAATATTTTCTTTGACCTCACATATACTAATAAAATCCTCATTGAAGAAAAATTACACTGTGCGACTTAATTCCTATCATTTCTCTATCAAGATGTTCATCACACTTGAGAACACACCCTTTTGAACTTACATGGGTTCAAACCCACTAATTTGGATTTGTTGCCATGTTAAAGCTGATACAAGGTTGGAGAATTCACTTGAAGGCACACTTTTTATGATGTAGGCTACAGTCAAGATTGCATCGTCCTAATTAAGATACAAATTAATTTGTGCCATCATAAATTGAGTCATTTTGAAGTGTTTGATCCATCACTCTTCGCAAGATCATTTAGTTGTAAAATGTTTAGAATAATCCTTCAAATTACAACTCCATTTTCCTCACACATGTATCCAAACTATTTAGACATGTTATTCTCGCTTCATATTAGTATATTGAACCTCAATGTTCATATTTCCTATGGTTCCTTACCTTTGTCAGGAATCGTTTAAAATAATTTGACGCTTCTGCCTTGTGAGAATGCGAATAGAAAAAAATAAATAAATAGAATGCACCATTTAGTACCTCACACTCATAAGCCTATACTTGTCTTAGTGAACTAGCTCTAGAGGATAAGTAGCTGTCTTTCATTCAACAGGCTTTTCCCTATAGAAAAAATTATTCAGAGGGAGGTTGACTATTAGGTTCGCTCTACCATAGAGTAAGCGCAGTGAAAATTTAAAAATAATTAAAACATGTATTTACTACTTAAATGCTATGCCCCATTGTACGTAGTGATTCATAATGATCGCACGTCAACTAGTTTTTATATATAACTATAATATATAAAAGAGTATATATTTTTACCCTTGTAGAACACTTCGATTGATGTAGGTAAGAGGCAGTTAATTACTAGATTTGTGGAATATGTTTCGCTTAAAGAGCCCAAATATTCTCCCTCTAAAGAAGTTCATAGAAAAAACAAGAACTAGCTAATCACTGTTGTGCTAGTAATGATGATTCACTATCTTAAACTAAAACAATAATTGTGTTAATAGAATAATCAAGAACAATTTATTCATTGTTATAGGAAAAAGACTAGAAGATGGAAGGAGTATTAAGAAAAATGAAGAAGAAACGTTTTTTCCTTATGTTTTCTATTGGCTGATTTTTTGCTTGTGTGTTTACTAAAGGATTTTTTAAAATCCTATTTCTATTTTGAAGGAGGCTAAGATGTAGTCTAGATTAATAATAAAAAAACTTCCTCCTCCAAAATTGGTAGTGGCTGATTTTAGCACATCTATCATGTGCGAAAATTGGCCACAATCGTAAGGTTTGTTGAGGATTTTGATTGATCCTGAATCAATTCAAAATCTTCAACCCCTTCTAAAATTGAATGACAATCATCCTTTTGGATATTTTTAAAAAGGTCCTCCATCTTTTAAATCTTTCAAATGCTTGATAGGCCTTTACTAATGGGCTATGAATTAAATTTTTGGGCTTGGACTTTTAATCCAATTAATAAGTCCATCAATTAATTCCTAATTAATTGATTTGATCCAATTTTACTTCATTGATCAAGTATTGTGCTAGCTCTAAAAATAAGAATTTATTCAATAAATGGTTCAACTTATGAAGGTACCATTGTAGCCTTGTGCTAGCTCTAATTGCCCATGTACTTCAGGTCCATCTTCTTAAGGTGTCCGTTGAATACTTTCTATGCAATAGCCCCATTGTTATCATAGTATATCAATAACGGATCAACAATGGGTGGGACTATATCCAATCCTTGGATGAATTTTCTAATCTAAATAGCTTCATTTGCTGCATCTAATGTAACAATATATTCAGTCTAAGTGGTTAAGTTTGCGGTCATTTCTTGCCTAAAATTCTCCGCACCACCATTCAAGGTGAATATGTATCTAGACGTGGACTTTATGTCGTCTATATCGGATTAAAAAATAGAGTCTGTATAGCCTTCCAGTTCAGTTCTCGATTGTTGTATACCAAAAAGATATCCTTAGTCCTTTGTAAGTACTTAAGGATCATTTTAACGGCTTTTTAATGCTCCTTACCTGGATTTGACTAATATCTACTTGTGACACTCAGAGCATGTTCGACATCAGGCCTCATACATAACATTCCATAGATTATGCTCCTAATAGTGGATGCATAAAGTATGCGAGTCATCCTCTATCTCTCTTTAGTTATCTTAGGAGACATAATTTTGGAGAGGGAAGTGCCATGACTCATTGGTAGGAATCCCCATTTAGATTTTTCCATGCTAAACCTCTTTAGCACTTTGTCTATGTATGTGGATTAGGATAGTTCAATCATTCTTCTAGATCTATCTCCATGGATCTTTATCACTAGGATAAAGGATGTATCTCCCAAGTACTTCATAGAAAATTATATAGACAACCAAGTCCTTGCTGACTGCAGCATTCCTATATCATTCCTAATAAGTAGGATGTTATCAACATAGAGCATAACAAATACAACTACACTCCTACTAACATTCTTATAGATCCATAGTTTATCCGTGTTCTTATGCACATCAAATATTTTGATTATTTTATTGAATCAGATGTTCCAACTCCGAGAAGCCTGCTTGAATTTATAAATGGATCTCTAGAGCTTGCAAATCTTTTATTCGCTTTCTCCGAATATGAATCCCTCTGGCTGCTTCATATAGATCTCTTCCTTAATGTTTCCATTAAGGAAGGTGGACTCATATCTATTTTTCATATTTCATAGTCATAATATGCAGATATGGTTAGTAGTATTCAGATGGACTTAAGCATTGCCACTTGCAAAAAAGTTCCTTATAAAAATTCCTTGCTTCTGAGTATAACCTTTTGCGACCAAACATGTTTGATAGGTTATTATCTATCCATTTACTCCAAACTTCCACTTGTAGACCTATTTGCAACCAATGAGAATAGTTCTCTATGGTGGGTTCACCAAAGTTCATACCTTGTTGGAGTACATAGAGTCCATCTCAGATTGTATGGTTTCTTGTTATTTTCCTAAATCTATGTAAGATATTGTCTCTTCATAGCTCTTTGGATCACTATCCAAGGGAAAATCTTTCTTATTATTCTCTAACAAAAAATCATACCTCTCAAGTAGCTTTAAGACCCTTTCGAATCTCCGAGGAGGTTGTGTGTCAGAAGGCTCAACCTCAGCTAGCTTGTCATTTACTACAACGGTGGGGATGTTGTGTGGTTCTTGAACCACTTCAAGCTCCATGACCTTCCATTTCTATCTAATAGAAACTCCTCCTCATGGAAGGTGGCAGTTCTTGAAATAAATACCTTTTGTTCTGAGGTGTCATAGAAATAGTATCTAATAGGCTCCTTTGGATACCCACGAACTTGCATAAGTTATATCTCATATCCAACTTATCTCTCACTTGTTGCTTCATGTAAGTGCACATCCTCATACCCTAAGGTATTTATATAAGGGTGTCTTTCCACACTATATCTCATATGGTGTTTTGGGCACGACTTTAGATGGCACCCTATTCAATAGGTATGTCGCCATTTCTAAAGCATAGCTCGAGAATGAAAGAGGTAATAATGTGAAACTCATCATTGATTAAACCATGTCCAATAAGGTTCGATTTCTATGCTCTACAACTCCATTGAGTTGGGGAGTAGCAGGAAGAGTCAACTTTGAGAGAATCTCATTCTCCCTTAAATAATCTAGAAACTTTATGCTTAAGTATTCACCTCCTCGATCAAATTAAAGAGACTTTATACTTAGGCTAGTTTGTTTCTCTACTTCATTCTTGAATTTCTTAAACCTTTCAAAGTCTTCAAACTTATACCTTAAAAGGTACACATAACCATACCTAGAGAAGTCATCGGTAAAGATTAATAAGTAGTTATAGTTCTCTCAACACTAATACTTAGTGGCTCATATAGATCTGTGTGGATTAAATCCAAAAGATGCTTGGCACTCTCCACTTGTTCAACAAATGGAGATTTTGTCATCTTTCCTTTGAGACAGGACTCATATATCGGCAATCCTTACTTGTTCTTTCGGTCAAGCAATTTTGCCCACTTATGGATCCTCTTCTCAGAATCGTGATCTAATCTTGCATACCATAGACTCATGGAACTATGATTATCTATTTTTTTATTTTGTTAAATATGTAGCATAGGGTTTAGGAGAGCAGTAGTATATAAACCATTGGATAATAACCATAATAGATAAAATCCAAATACTTGAAAATTGAACAATTTCCATTATTAATGGTAAATCTAAAACTTCTCCATCCAAAACTAGAATAGAGATTATGTTCTTAACTAAATTCGAAACAAAAAGGCAATTGTTTAAACTCATTAAATTCCTATTCAAAAGCTAGATTAATAGTCCCTATGGATAATGCAACAACCATTGGTCCATTCTCCATCCGCATGATCATTTATCCTCTATCCAGCTTTCTATTTCTTATCATTATCTACAAATCATTACAAATATATGAGCCACAATCGATATTTAATTTCCAAGAATATCGTTAACTGATAAGTTAACTTTAACAAAATAAATACCTGAATCCTTCAGGCTTGTAAGATACTCCTTAGAGTTCCTCTTCCAGTGCCCAGTTTTGTCGCAGTAGTGACACTTGTCATTGGCTTGAGAAGCCTTTTGAATTCCACCATTTGCCTTCAAATTATTAGTTTTAGATGAGCTTTTCCCTTTCTCTTTCTTGGGCTTTACGGCCTTCGACTTGGAGGAGGAACTAACAAGCACTACTAGCTTGTCTTTTTTTATCCTGGACTTTATCGTCTTCAATATGTTGACTTGCTCAGCAAAGCTAGTCTCATATTGTGCATGTTGAAGTTTACAACAAAGGTATCAAATGAAGGAGGTAGAGACTGTAGAATTAGGTCCATATATAGTTTGTTCTCCATAATGACTCCAAGGGATGCATGCTTTTTAATAAGAGCTATCATCTTCAATCCATGGTTGTGGATTGAAGAGCCATTAGTCATACAACATCTGAAAAGTGTCTTCGATATTTGATATCTCATCTCCTAGTACATTCACCATACAACTCCTACAGGTGAAGGAGGATTCCGTAAGCTGTTTCTTAATCCTCATTTTATCTTTGTAACTCATTTGTTATTGATGCTAGCATGTAGCATCGAGCTTGCAGATTATCACCAGCTCAAGGTTGATACTCTACAAGCTCTTCTGCCATCGCATTTATCAGTGGGGCCAATAATGATGAGGTGTCTAGGGTATAGGCTCTCTTTTTAGATTGCAAAATGATTTTGAGATTTCTCAACCAATCAACAAAGTTTGTACCAGTTAACTTGTTATTTTCTAGCATGGATGCAAGTGGATTCTTTGCCATTTCAGTAGATGATCTAAAATGAACGTAGCAGAAAATTAGTAAACTATGAAAAAACATATTCATTTAAAATCAAGTCTTTGATAATAAATGTCTGCCACTATTTTTCTTTGATTTCCATCACCCCTGATGGAAATTTGGGAAATCATATTTTCTAGAGGGCTTGAGGTCTAATTAATTTATCTCATACCCCAATTCTATGAGCCGATGAGATATCTCAATCAGCGGTCAACTCTTAAATGATTGTTTCTCTATAGAACCCTCAAGTTTGTTTTTGCCTCACCTCTTCCTGTAATCTTAATTTTATGAGCCCATATAGTATTAAGTGTTAAGCAGCACCCATCCAAAGTTTGTGTGGATGGAGCACCAAGACGTCCCATGACTCATGACCGATATAATAACGAGTTCATCCCACGAGCATCACTATGCTTGGTAAAGATCACAACTTTCCAACAAAAGACCACCCCATGACTTATGGTCGGCGATCGAGTATGATAGCATCTCCATATCTCTACCTTTGATAGTAGACATGGATCGATGAGTCCTACCCAACTTGTCTATATTTACTTGATTTTACAAATTAAGTAGAATTTTATTTTATCCAAAACCTTATTATTTTTTGGCTGGTTATTTAATACATGTCAATTCATTTGATAGAAATCATATCATATGAAATTATTAAATAAATCCTAGCATGTATCTAATACAATAAACTAGGGATGATCATATGCCCACCTATGTGACCCGTTTGAGCCAGAAATAGGTTTAGGTCAATTTAAGGCTATAGAATAGTATAGAAAGCCTAGAATAATATAGAAGGCTTATCTATTATAATATATTGTATCACATCCATACATGGGCCTTGAGCTTCTTGGTCCTTCTCTTTTGTCCTCTAATTACAAAGTAAAAGAAAAAACCTCACATCCTATTCTACGCTAATTGCAAAAATGTAAAAACAATACGATTGAATAGGAGGCTTGCAGGCCCCATTTAAAAATGCTATGAAAATAAATACACCAATCACATTGGTCAATGGCCCTATGATCATCCTATAAACATACATGCTAAAACATACATTATATTAATTTAATGTTGCAAAATTTCAAAGACTTGGGATAATTACGATTTTTAAAGAAAAACTATTTTTTTATAATTAAAATTAACATTTAAATTAAATTTAAAAATTGTATTTCATAAACAATAAAAACACATAATGCCAAGTAGTGCACTCAATACTGCCTGGGCATGCGTAGGCTTGCTTGCGGGCTGGCAATAACTTGCCCGTTCTTTGCCCATTTTGTTGCATATCCTTCGCATCTTGTCGGGCACCAGCCTACGAGGCACTCGGCAACAAGTAATCCATGCAGGTAGTAGCCCTCATGTTACACTCAAGCCAATGCAACCCTATCGCTTGATGTCTAGCTCGTAATCAATAGCTTGTGCACTTAGTGATAGTGTGTTGTGTGCAAAATATTATCATATAAAATATTTACCAAATATAAAATTATCCCAATCTAACAAATCATGCAATATCATAATCTTTTCATATATAATAATTAAACTCAAAATAAATACACTCAACCAAAGTTGACGCTGAATCATAGCTTTGATACCACTATTAAGTTCGCTTTACCGCGGGCCAAGCGCAATGAAAATTTAAAAATAACTAAAACATACATTTAAATAGTTTAAATACTACACCCCCGGTGCACGTAGTGATTCATAAGAATCGCACGTCAACTAGTGCTTTACATACAACTATTGTAAATAAAAGACAATGTGTATTCTTGTCCTAATAAAACACTTCGATTGATGTAAGGTGGGAGGTAATCAATTGCCAAATTGGTGCAATACGTTTCACCTAAGAAGCCCAAATGTTCTCTCTCTAAAGAAGTCCACAGAAGGGACAAGAACAACCGAAACACTATTGTGCTAGTAATGGTGATTCACTATCTTAAACCAAAATAATAGAGTATTGTAGAAAACACCAATTTTTAATCCAACCAGTGGAAATAAGAATTGTGCTAATAGAATAATTAGGAAAATTTCTTGATTGTTCTAGGAAGAGGACTAGAAGATGAAGAGAGTATAAAAAAATGAAAGTGAAACTTTTTCTCCTAATTTTTACTAATGGCCGATTTTTTGCTTGTATGTTTACCAAAGGATTTTTCAAAACCCTATATCTATCTTGAAGGAGGCCAAGAAGTATTCTAAATTGATAATAAAAAATCTTCATCCTCCAAAATAGGTAGTGGCCAATTTTAGCACATAACCATGTGCAAAAGTCGGCAAGTAAGGTTGGTTTAGGATTTTGATTGATCCTCAATCAATTCAAAATTTTCAACCCCTTCCAAAGTTGGATAACAATCATCCTATTTGATGTTTGCAAAAAGGTACTCTATCTTTTAAATCTTCCAAATGCTTGATGGGCCTCTACTAATAAGCTATGTATTTAAAAATTTTGGGCTTGGAGTTTTATTCCAATTAATAAGTCCATCAAATTAATTGACTAGGTCCAAATTTACTTAATTGAATTATTTATTTCACTTCATTAAGCTTCCTAATCAAATTATGTTTAATTAAATAATTCAATTACTTAAATGAATATTTAATTTAATATTTGAATTAAATTAAAGCCATAATTAATTAATCCTTATTAATTAATTGGATCCAACCAATTAGATCATTTTAAGGTCCAATAAATGGTTCCCTCTAATAGAGTGTGTGACCCTTTAGGTTCACAACTAATCTAGTAGTGGCTTGTAATATTTGCAACTTATGAATAACAATTATTACGATTAATTAATCCACTTAAAATTAACTCCTTAATTCTAATAACCTTACTATCTATGAAAACATCTAGCAAGTAATCATGGCAAACTAGTATTAGGTGAAATAGTAAGTAAACCTATTTCTATTACGAATGCCACACACATATGGCCCCTATATATTCTAGTCTCTTGATTGAATCTAGGATATAGAGTATGAGTCAAAACTATAATTGATTCAATAATTATGATTTCATTTCAAGTTCTAATGACTCTTGATGAATCAATATTTATCCTACCTTGGTCAAGGTCTTCGAGTCATGAACTATGAAAATATAGGAGATTCACTTATCATTAACAAAGTCATGGATTTTATGTTGGCTACTCATAAACTCCATGCACACTAGTGCAATATCCAACATATTCCCTTTGCGATTGCCAAGAAATCACAAGATATATCAAAATACTGCAAAGTATACATAAGGCTATTATTGTACCTCAAGTTCGAGAACTAGCCGTGTACTATTTCAATTCTTATTTCGACAGGTAAAGCCTCCAACTAATAATTTCCTATAGGCCAATTTTGTGTACTTGTTCTCTAACAAGAACCAGCATACATGTATGTGTATATCTACACTAATACCAATAGAATGCGACATCCTCATCTTAAGAGCATGTATTATATGTGTTAGTCTTATTGAGCTATTCGATGTCCTGTTTCAAAAAGCCCTTGACCTGGAACTTGTTTAAGATCAAATCCTTAGAGATATGTTCCATGATCCCCATCATATTCACGGTCATGTCCCATAGCTAAATATGGCCTAGGGACTTTATCTAATATGCAAGACATAAGATAAAAAATATATTTTTAATATAATATGATTTCCAATAGAATTGTTTTACAATACAAGAGTAAAATATTTCCAATCTAATTGGTGCACTGGTCACTAGTCTAACATTAACCTTAACAAATTAGTCAATAAAGACTCCTACATACAGTCATCCTCCTAACCTCGCATGCCATTATAAAATTTAAAAAAATAATATCTATGGAAGAAGTACAAGAAATACTATCTTAAACCAATCTCATCACAAATAAGAGAGACTTATATCGTAAAGGTCTCTTACATGAAAGATGGATAATTCTACTCACTCAACCAATGTCTAGTAAGTGCGTCAAGTTCAAATTAGACTATATCAAATTTAGTGCCTTTTACACATCTCCAAATGAGTAGCTCACACCAATTGTTGAGCTTGAAAAATAGCTTACGCCCTCTACTAAGCTTGAGGTGGCACTTCGTGATAAGTGCATATTATGACATATTTTTGTATCAAAACCTTTACTTTCCTTGCTTTATTCTTATTAATATTATAGTTTTATTAATATTTTATGTTAGGAAATAAATGAACAAAAAGAGATCAAATAGGGCCAAAATGAAACTAAAGAAGACAACGCATTTCATGAGTAAATTGGGAGATAATATTTTATTGGATTAAAGAAGCATCACAATTAGAAGAAAAGGGTCATTTTTGCCTAAATTCATTATGTGTAGATCAAAATATATGCAAGAAATCAGTTTGACTTTGCAAGTAATTATTGGACTTGTATTAAATTCAAAATAAGCATGTTTTCAAACTTGTGCAGTTTTCGTATTTTGGGCATAACTCCATGCTAAAAAGTCCTATAGATCTGAATCTTACTTCATTTGAAATCAAAGAGATATAAGTACAACTTTGTTGTTGGAAACATAACTCAATTCAATTTTATTATAGCAGCAAATTCGTCCAAATGTGTGACTTGGAAAAGATCTATCTATGCTGATCTATTTTCTTAAATTAAGCATAACTTTCTGTCTAGTTGTTAGAATTAGGTGATTCAAGTTGAAAAATGAAGATAACTGAGAAATCTACAACTTTATATTTATCATATTTTCAAAATCATCTGATTGCATGGATAAATATATATGACAAAATTTAGATCTAAAAAGTACAAGTAAATTTAGAACGCATTTGAAGTTAATTTGGAGTGCATTAGAAGTGAATTTGAAGTGCATTTGGAGATGCCAATTTAGGTACTCTTCTACTATAAATAGGGACTTTTTGATGGTATTCAGGACAAAACAAAAACCTTTAAAGGGGGAAAGAAAGGTTTATTATTGTCTTTCTTTAGACTAAGTTTTGTAATAGTAATGTAAGTTTTCTAGTAGTAATAGCAATATATTCTCTAGTTTCTCCTTTAGTTTTAGTATTTTCTACTTTCATTATGTTTTTTTAAATTTCACATAGTTGAGGAGAGAGGGTGAACCTTTTGATGGAGAAAAATAAACGATTATAAAGGTGTATAATATTCAGGTGTGTTGTATTATTATTTTAATTTTTGATTGAAACCCTCCTTATTTTTTAGTGATTCTTGATTTATGTATCACCAATGGCACAATAAATTCTTGGGTTCATTTTACTTATTGTACGGTTTTACTCCACTGACTGTTAACGTGAAACCTTGATTTATTGTAGATAAATGTGTGCATAAATACTTACTCCCATAAATAAGTGTTAGTATTAAAACTCTTTTTGTTTAGTGGCGATTTTTTTATTTATGTATCACCAATGATACAACAAATACTTGAGTTCATTTAGCTTATTATATGGTTCTATTTCATTTACTGCTAACATGAAACCTTGATTTGTTGTAGATAAAGATATGCATAATACTTAATCCCATAAATAAGTGTTGGCATTAAAACCCTTCTTGTTTAGTGACGATTCTTGGTTTATATATCTCCAATGGCATAAAAATGCTTGGGTTCATTTAGCTTATTCTACAGTTCTACTCCACTAATTGCTAACGTAAAACCTTGATTAGTTGTAGATAAATATATGTATAAATACTTGATCCCATAAATAAGTATTGGTGTTAGGAGATTATTTGTAAACAATAAGACAATATCATGATTACTTTAATAAATGAGGTATTTGATAACATCTTCCCATTGAAACCTTCTTTATGTATGGATTACAATAATGACATTTAAAAGAGGTAAAAAATAAATAATCGTCCCTCTATCCAAAAATAAAAAATCGGATTAATAATCCTTAGTACTTTTATTACTTTGATTTCTTAGTTATAGCATAAATTTTTCTTTATATTCTAAACCACATTGAGCCATCTTTTAAGAAATATAATCGTGAAAACTTTAAACAACTTTCATGTGGATCGATCTCAGATTCCCGAAAAATTTATTACTTAATACAACCTGCACTTGGCTTTGCAACCTTAAAATTGTACCAAGTTTTTTGGTGCCGCTGTCGAGGAAAGCAAGGTAAATATTCAGGTTTGTAAATATTTTCCCTTTATAAATATTATATGTTTGTTTTCTTCATGGTTATAATGGTTCTACTCCACCAATTGCTAATGTGAAACATTGATTTGTTGTAGACAAATATGTGCATAAATACTTGATCCCATAAATAAGTATTGGTGTTAAGAGATAATTTGCAAATTATAAGACAATATCATGATTACCTTAATACATGAGCTATTTGATAACATATTCCCATTAGAACCTTTACTTTGTATGGATTTCAATAATGGCAATTAAAAGAGGTAAAAGGAATAAATAATCATTTCTCTATCTAAAACTGTAGAGCGGATCCATAATTCTCAGTACTTTTATTACTTTAATTTCTTAGTTAAAGCATAATTTTTGTTTTATATACTAAACCACATTGAGCCTATTTTTTAAGAAATATAATCTTGAAAACTTCAAACAACTTTTCTATTGATCGACCTCGGACTCCTAATAAATTTATTATTTGACATAACCTGCACTTGCGTTTGCAACCTTAAAGTTGTAACACTTCATACTCATAACGCCTCATCTTGTGCGCCATCTCAACAAGCATGGTTGCACAACACTTGATAATAGTTTGCTTAATCTCCAATCTTACGTTATGTTTCACCAACTTCTGCAATCCATCGAATGAGAGAATTGAGAACATTAGAAAATGAGAAAACTTTAAGTAGTCAAACTTCATCTTAATATAATTATGAGTGAAGTGCCCAATCTTATCATTACACTTGACATTTGTTGGTGCTTAGTTGCCTCTATCACTAAGGTCGTGTTATCACTTTATTGGGCCAATTTATGGTTCTAGTTTGAATTTTTGTCTTGTCAAGCTATTCTTTGCTTGCTCCAACATTCACACTAATTAATTTATGTTGGTCGGGATAAGTGTCAAGTACAACTACTTATACTTGTTCAGACTCTCAACAATCAGCCTCAAGTTAGGCGAATTTGTAAAAACTGTAATCTAGTCAAAGAGAACACAAACCAGAAATTTTAATAAGTCGCTCAAACGACTTATAGATAACTTGTACCTTTTACTTATGAGCGAGTTTATATCACAAAATAGAGCTCAAACTCTTCGATTAAATTCTTGTGTTTACAGCTTAATAATTTAAAGCGCAAACTTTATTCTTAATTCTTTCATATATTGTCAGTATCTAAGTCGTGATAATATTGGGCAACTTAAAGTCTTGTGTTCCACTAGCATATTGTCAGCATCTAGGTTGCGACAGTATTGGACAACTTCTCCATTTTCATGCCCAATTGACTTAAAAACATAAATTTGGTGAGTTTGGTCTAAAACTTCTTAATTTGCGCAAAAATATAGGTATTTGTCCAATATTTTATTCTAGTCTAAGTAAATACTTTATTATTCTTTTTTACTCAGTAAAATAAAAATTTTGCAACTCAAGTTAGTAATCATATTCGACTGAGTAAAAGGCATAATAAAAATTTATCATGAATAAAATACCAATTTTCCTACATATATATCGTGCATGCATGAATAACAAAAATTAGCCCATATGGGCTATATTGACATTTGATGCATCATGTTTAGATAATGTCGGCCCATGGTGGTAAAATAAAAAGTATCTCCATAAAATTGATGATACATCCCAAAAATAGCTCAAGAAATACATGTCTTGAAAATAATGAAAAAATATTATATTTATTCAAGGCCTACTACATCAATCTACTCAAATATAAAATATAGGAATACCGAATTACCATCACCGCCAAAAATTATCTCCCATAAGAATATGTAATAAACACTCAATATACATGAGCACCCAAATGTAAATGTCCATTTATTCACAATTTATATCAATTCATGCGCCTCAACTCAATTTAAATTGCATCACAAAATAATTACATAAAAAATATGTAATTAATAAAGCATGCAATTCATGTAGAACATATTAATTACATAAAAAATATTTTTGCATGCATTTTGATGTACAAAAAATGTTTTCTTGCATGCACACTATGCACAAAAATATTTTGGCATGAAAAGTTTTGACCCATAACATTATTTTGCATACATCGTAATGCACAAAAATAATTTTACATGCACCCTAATATACAAGCATGCACTCTATTACGCAAAAAAAATTTAATCAATTACTGTTGGAATTAATTCAATAAATTCCATATTATGTTTTCTAAAGGGTCAAAAAAATATTAATCAAATAAGAAACTCAAAAAAAAAATCTACCAAGTGGCAGAATAATTCATTTCTCATATGCAATGAATCGATATTTTTTGCACACTAGAGTGTGTGCATAATATTTTTTGCATATTAGGTGCCTGCAAAATATTATTGCACACTAGGGTGCATGCTTATAATTTTTGCACATTAGTGTGAATGTAAAAATATTGTTGTGCATTAGGGTGCAAACAAAATTAATTGTGATGCATGCAAAATTATTTTTTAAGTTAAAATATTTTTTTGGCATATAGAAATATATGTTTTACCTTCCTATATGGTTAGTTATGTGATTAAAATGCTTTAGATGTGCTCAAAAATTGAATGTTTATCAATTGTAATTTTTATATGATTCTTTTTATGCAATTAATATTGATTACATGCAATATCAATAATCTTGAATGTGAATGGTATGGGAGTTGATAGTTTTTATTTATTGTGTGGTGGTTTTAAATCTTATTTATTTGAGAGATAATTAGCGGAGATGGTGGCAATGCGGTATCCTACAATTTTTTAGATTGATGTAATAGGTCTTGAAAAATGTAATTTTTTAAGACATGTATTACTAGGGCCATATTTTTTAAGGCCGTGTATTTTTTTATATGTTTCATTAATTACCATCATAGGCCAACATTTATCTCGACACGACACACCAAATGTCAACCCCAGTTTATTATTTTTATTGTGATGTATGCATGCTTGTCATTTATGGACATTATTAATTTTATTCATAGATTGATAATTTTTATTATTATCTTTAATTTGATTGGAATTTTCGATCTTATTGAATTGAAAAAAATAATAAAAACTTACTTGGATTAGGGATAAAATTTCTATAAAGCAGTGCCTATGCTTTGCGCAATAAATTTAGAATTCTTAAACCAACTCACCAATTTTATATTAAACAAATTGAGCATGATAATGGACAAGTTGTCCAATATTATCGCGACTTAGATGCAGACAATATGCTTATGGACTAAAAGAAAGGTTTGCGCTTTAATTTCAAGAACTTATATTGCCCAATATTGTCGTGGCTTAGACGCTAACAATATACTAGTATATCACAAATAAAGATTGCACTTTAATTTATTTAGGCTGCAATTACATAATTTGACTAAAGAGTTTTAAGTTCTATTTAGGAATATGAGCTTACTCGCAAGTGAAAGTTCTAGTTATCATAAAATCACTGTTTGAGCTAATTTATAGATTCTCATAACTTGTGTTATTATTGATAAAGATCACCTAAACTAAGTTTGATTATAGAAAGTTGAGAAATATACAAGTAAGTGCACTTGTCGCTCATGTTGACTAATATAAACCAACTTGGGTTAATATTGGAGAAAAGCAAACAGTAGTTTGACAAGAACAAAAGTTAAACTAGAACCACAAATTGATCAAATAAAGTGACAAGATGTGTCACCTTAGTTATAGAGGCAATTAAGTATCAACGGATGGTAAGTTCTATAATTTTAATAAGATTAGTCACTTCGCTCGTAAGGTTACTGAGTGAAGTTCGACTATCTAAAAGCTCTCTTAATTTTTGTCTAATGTATCTAAATCTCTCTTTAGATGGATAGTAGATGTTGGTATGACATAACATGTGATTAGAGATTGAGCAAACATGTAGGACTATTATCGAGTGTTGTGCAGCCATATTTAATATAATGACACACAAGAGGAGGCTAAGAAGAGCCATCTCAGGCTCAATAGTTGATGTGAGCTATTCCTTGGGGATGTGCAAAAGGCACTAGATTCGATATAATCTAAATTGTATTGATGCACTTGGAAGACATTGATTAAGTAATTAGATTTATCCATTTTTCATGTAAGAGACCTTTACGACATATGTCACTTTTTTATTATGATGCATTGGCTTAAGAAAGTGTTTCTTTTACTTCTTCTCTTGATATATTTTAAATTATATCGTGGCATGCGAGGTTAGAATGATGACTGCGTTAGCTGGAGGAGGCATTATTGGCTAACTCGCTAAGGTTAACCTCTCTCTGCATAGTTTTTCTAGTGGAAAAAGCCTGCTGAAAGAATAAAAGAGGGCTATTTATCCTCTCGAGTTAGTCCACTAAGGCGAGTGTAGACTTATGAGTGAGGCACTAAATGGTGCATTCTATTTTTCTATCTATTCGTGCTATAACTTGGTAGATTTCTATTTCCACTATCACTAGTCAGAAGTGCTATATTGAGTAATTCTCAAAATTAGAGAACATTAAATAGTTGAACATTGAGGTTTTATATACTAATAGAAAGCGATAATATTCTATCTAATTAGTTTGGACACATGAATGGGAAAAATAGAGTTGCAAGTTGTTGATGATTCTAAATAATTTACTGCTAAATGAGCTTATGAAGATTGAATGAATCAATTACTTCAATTAACTAGATTTATGATGGCCAAATTGATTTGTATGTCACTTGGGAATATGCAATCTTGGTTGCAGCCTATATCATGATAAGTAAGTCTCAAAGTGAATTTTCCAACCTGTGTACGTGGCTGCAAGCTCAAATTAATAAGTATGTACCTATATAAGTTCAAGGAAAAGTGTTCTCAAAAGTGAGGAACACCTTAAAGGAGAAATGATACAAATTAAATCGCACAGTATAGATTTCCGTAAGAAGGATTTTTTTTAGCATATATAAAGTCAAAGAAAATCTGAAACTATACGAGTTGTAAGATCCTTAAGGATATGCTCAATTACTATGAGGATGATGTATTTTAAACTCATCGAACAATCGTTGGGATAGTGGGAGCGACCTAAAGTCAATAAGAGTATCTCACTTGAAAAAGGACTCTGAAGTTCCATAAGTAAGAAGGAGTGAACTTAAGTTGTTTCCCATCGTGTATATGAGATTAAGTGGGTATCCTTCACAACTACTTTTGTGGATGTTGATGAGTCAACTTAGAACTTGTGACTTCACTTGATGCTTTAATTAGATAGTTGCTATGAACGAAAAGATGAGCCAAATGACTAAGAATAAAGTTTAAAAGCTAGTTGATCTTTCATTTAGTTGCAAGACCATTAGAAACATATGATTTGTAAAGGTCACATGCAGAGTAAATGGGTTGATTGACAAATGTATAGCTTAATTAATGGTTATGCCTAAGAGTGGAGTGTAAATTTTTTGAGATATGCTCCCTAAGTGGTGAGATTGCCTCTGTTACCCAATATGCTATCAATTGTTACCACTTTCATCCAGGTTTATCTTGGATGATTGAAGTTAACATAAATGAATATGAAATGGATGAGGAGATCTACGTAGATCACCTATTTAATTCAAGAAATGGGTCAAAGCCACAAAGATTGCTGCTCAAAAAGCTCTATTTGTAACTTAAATATTTGTCCAAATAGTAGGTGTAATTGATTTCATCGAGCTATCACTCTGATGTGGCTTATGATGGTTGAGTAAAATCATGAATATAAGTTAAGATAAATAAAAGAAGTAAGTTCTCTCTATATATGGCTATAATGTCATGGCTTGAAGGAACATGGAGATGTCGTCACTTAGTAGTGATTGTCCTTTACAATTAGAATGGACATAGGGGAAAGTGGATGCATACTTGGTGTTATGATATCAAGATTTTGTATGCATCGGGCTAATCCTATTGACACTTAATGGTAAAAGATTATGTTCTTAGTTAAAAAGAAATGCCTTGAAATGGAAGAAGAAAAAAAATACTACTTAGTATAGTAATGAAGAAAGTTTAATTTGCACTGTATGTGTACTCGACTAGTCTTATATTTCACAATAAAAATGGTGAGTGGACATTAAAGTGATCTTTGATAATGGTGTGATACAATCAAAAGAATGGTCAGATATCTTAATAGAGTGGTCTGAGATTAGTTGCGGATAATCTGCCATCTTGAAAAGATGTGCATTGTGCCGCACATTTGTTAGGCTATTGTTATCTTTGTGATAATAAAGCCACTTTGTTATATGCTTTGGGCGCTAAGATTTGTTGAAGACCAAGCATATTTATACCTGATATTGCTTCACCCATGAGAGTATTGCGCATAATTAAATAGTTCTCATGCATTGTTCGACGAGCAGTATGATTGCTTATCCATTTTACTAAGCCTTTATTTGGAGATATGCTCCAAATGCATATGCGTAGTATGAGATTATGTAGAATTTGATGATTGTGGCTTGTGAGAAATTTAATGTTTAATTAGATATCTTTATGTTCTCAGTGTATGGTTGATACTGGATTTTTGAGTTATCACCTGGCATTGATTAGCCCACTCATATGGGTAATCGCCCTAGCATTTTGATAACGAGCATGATAAGACTCATAGATCATGAGAGGTATGTGAATGATCGCTTTCACACTTGGAGCAGTGAGGAAGGTTAATACCTATAGTCACCTTGTCATGAGGCTAAGATGAGATCGTACTCAATTGATGATGAAGTAAGTCCAAACTTCATACTACATCAAAGCATCCATTCATACTACATATGGTTTGTGACGACCTTATAAATGGAGAGTCTGAATGGATTCCTACTTCATCACTGTGTGAGCCCTTAATAGGTTTTTAGTACCCTTGAGACTCTGGACTGCGTTATGAGGTATAAGTTGATGGCACTACTTTAGCATGTATCCAATGGCCATGTTTGATCCAGTCAGAGCATGACTAAGAAAGCTGTGAGGATCAAGCTAATTAACATAAGGGGCCAAGAAAGAACTAAGTTGATAATACACTTATGTTATATGGCTCATAGGCTGGCTGACTAAATTGAAAATGCTTTTGACATAGTCATGAGCATAGATACATAGCTGAGAGAATCAAGCATGCTCCACTTATTAAGGGATTAGAGATATTTGATCTGGTGTGACCATAAATTTTGGGGTACATAGTGAGTTTTGAGTTGTAGAGTTATGTTAGTTTGATGATGACTTAATATAATTCTCCTCACCTGTTCCTTTCTCACTTAGGCGCACGCCTTATTCCCTATATGACAGTAGAGACATGATATGAGAACTACAAGGATGTGATTTGAATGAGTCAAGTCAAATATGTATGAGTGGGAAGTATTGATGCATTAGGATTGTATCCATATTTGAGATAAGTTTGAATCCTATTGTGATAAGGATGATAGTTATCTTGTACCTCTCCTAACTATATTCCAATTGTAATAAGGATGGAGATATGTCTTTTAAATAAGATTATCTCTTCTAACCAAAAGAGATCACAACGAGATACTACATTCTCTCTCAAAACAGAATACACTCCCCCCCCCCCCCCCCCCCTCTCTCTCTCTCTCTCTATATATATATATATCTAGGAGTATCACCAAAAAATAGTTCTCCAATGGTTTAAGGTGTGTGGAAATATGGTAGATACTTTAGTATATTCATTAGAGAGAAAATGAGTCTGGCCTATTTTCGTTTGTAGTATTCAGGGAGGCTTATAGGCGAGTTACGAATAAGGGTTGAATAGATTAATCTTCTGTTGTCTTAGAAATGTAATATTGATTTGCATATTATTTGTCTATATGTGTACTCAATTTTCTAACAATTACAAATCAAGTATACAATGGGTTGGATGTATTTATACAGAATAAAAATTTTGTCGATTTAATCAAGCTTGTCAATTAACCTGTTTGGTATCCTCTTCAAACAAACCTTATTTACAGTGGTGGATAATACAATAAATGCTATTCAAATATGTATGATAATTGTGTTGTTGGCCAAAATCTGACTCAATATCATTTATCTTCTTCTCATTTGTATTTGACTTGATTCCTTCATATTTAATTCTCATATAATTTTCTTTCATATAGGAACTAAGTTGTACAACCAAGTGATGAAGAACACAGGTATTGAAGTTATACATAGGAAAATGGACAAATGCAAAAAAAGTAAAATAAAAAGGCTGTATTCTAACGAAATTGCAAAAATAATCCCTTGTGTTCAATATAATGCCCTAATGCCCCATGTGTTAACAAACAAATTTGCACACTCGCTCTTGTTGTTAGTAAAATATAACCCCATTAATTTTTCTTCCATGAAATGCTATTTAACACTTGAAATCTCAAGTCTTGGATCTCAATTGAGATCAAACCAATGATTCAGCTTATCACTCAATCACTTCAAAAAAAGAAAAAGAAAAAGATTTCATCCATTAAATTTCATCTGAAATTAAAAACAATGGCCCATATTTTTTTTATTCTTCTTTTTTTTTTTTTCTCTCCAATTTTTCTAAATGGGACATGCGAGAATTTTGTCCTCCTTTCTTCAAATATACATTTTTGTATGATTATATAATATAGATATATATATATTATATCAACATCCTTATATATATATTTACATCTATAAATAAATATGTCAACATTGCTAAAAAAATGAGCAGTTGTCATAGGCAGCGGTCGTGAGAATAAATATGAAAGAAGAAGATCTGGAATGGAAAGGAAGACACATGAAAACATTAAGGGATAAATGCAAAAACCTCCTTGTAATTTAGCAAAATTGTTAAAAAACCCTGTGTGAAAAAAATCACCGAAAACCCTTGTGTTAGTGCAAATTATGCCAAAAAAAACCTTATTTCGTCAATGTTGACGACTATGTTGTACAACTGCTGAACCCGCAAAAAATGAGAGGGAATTGACATCTTTTGACCAAAAATTCATACTAATTCACTAATATACCCCTCCCATATGTACATATTTTATGTGGAATTAAACACATCATTTATCTTATGTGGAATTAAAAAAACATATGTTTTACATGAAAAATAATTTTTAATTGGTAAGAAATTAAATCATACTATATATTGTATTTTTTATTTGTATTTTACTTCAATAAGTAATACTTTTATTTTTAACTTGAAATGTTTACTCATTTACTATAAAATAAAAACTATTAAATTTTAATAATTTAAATAACTAAAATTATTTATTATTTTTTAAAAATAAAAAAAATATTTTTTAACTTTTTTTTCTTATTTTTGTTTCATTCTATTTTAATATTTTTTCATCTTTTTCTTCCCATAAATATTTATGTAATTATAAAATAACAAAAATTTCAAAGAAATTTCATCAAAATTATAATTTTTTTAGAAAAGCTAAGAAAAATTGATAAAAATGCCATAAAAATTACATAAATTTAAAACAAAAATATATTAAAATTTAAAAAATTCCATGAAAGTTGTAAATTTCATAACATCCAAACAAATTATAGAAATTTTATAAAAAATAAATTTCTTATTTTTTTTGGAAAATTTACATTTGTTAAACAAATAGTTCCCCATTTCTTAAAACAAAAATTAAATTTTAATTAATTATATTTTTCCTCATCTCCAATTTTTATTTTCTTTTTTCTCTCTCCCTCTTTATTTTTTTACTTCTTATTTCTTCTGACGAATTTAATTTAAAATAGTAAATTTAAAAAATAATTAAACAAATACCGTGGTTGGCGAGGGTGTTAAAAAAATAAGTGAAAGCGCGTTTTAGAAACGTGCTTTCACAGGAAGCGCAATCCAAGATTGCGCTTCCTGTCAGAAGGTTGCACCTTCTGATTGCAGTGTCGTTGCCCTTCTTTCTTCCTCTCCTTTCCTCTTCTCTCTCCTTTCCTCTTCCCTCTCCTTTCCTCTCCCCATTCCCCTTCCCTCCCGCGCGCACATCCTCCCCATTCCACCATTATTAAACCTCCACCTTCCCCCCTCCTCACTTCCTCCATTTTCCCCACCCACCAACTTCCCCCATTCTCTCTGTCTCTCTTTCGGCCTTTCACTCGAGTTTTTTATCGAATTTTTTTTTTGTAATTTTTTCTTTCATTTTTTGGATTCTCCCATTCTCGTCTATTTTCACTTCTTTCGGTAAGTAATATTGTTATTATTTTTTAAAATTTTTTAATTAAAAAAAATTACTAATTAATATTTATATATTTTTGTTCAGGTTAGTACGCGATATATTAAAATACGACGCAGATCATATTGTGCGTGTGACTTACAGGTATCATATTTCAATTATAATATATATATATATATATATATATATATATATATATTATTGTAATAATTGTGAAGTAAATGTATTATTATATTGAAAAAATAGATTTGATTGTATTGAAATGTGATTAATATTATTTTTTATAATGATACATGCAAGTATATTTTTAATAGCATATTTTATATGTGGAGAAGCTAATGTTTGCAATTTGTTTTTTGTATATTATATTTGTTATTTGTTATTTGACTTGAAAATGTGAGTTAAAAATTATTGAACTATTTAGGGAATCTTTTTTACAACTATGATAATCTTAATTAAATATTATGTCTTTGAAATTATTATTTAAAATTAAAATATTAATACTTTTTTTGATGTAGTTATGGCAAATAGAAACAACATTGATGTTCTGGTATACTTTGGTGGTCAAATTATACAAGATGCTAATTCAGTGACATATGATCGCCCTGCAATTGGAGCGAGGAGAATGTCTCGTAGGACAAGATTTTCTGAATTACTATTGAAAGTGTATCAGATTACGGGCGTTGATGATAAACAATTCTTATTGAAATTATTTGGTAAGTACTGTTGCGGTAATGTGTCACAACTAATATCAATAACGGATGACGAAGGATTGGAATTTTTCTTAGATCCGGGAAGAGAAAATCAATTTGTAGAATTTTATATTGAGGCAGAACAAATTATTCACAATATTGTGCCTGAGATACCAACAACCAATGAGTATTATCAGTATGCATCATTTTTAAGAGATGATAGTGTGTTTGAAATGACTATAGTGACGCAAGGTATGGCAAGTGTTGGCATCAATGAGTTTAATGCAGGTGCTTCAAGCGCTGGTCAAGAGCATTTTCAAGGTACAAATACAGAACCTTATAATGCATACACTGATGAATTATCCGACCCACTTGTCGACAGTTTAGGTGCTGAAGAACATATTAATTCCAAACCCGATGAAATTGCTGATGAAGATGATGGTGACGATGGTGATGATGGTGATGATGGTGATGATGGGGTCGAAATTGATAATTTGGAAGAGATGTATGAGCAACATGATGAGGGCAACTCATCCCAACATCAAGTGCCAGTTTATACCTCATTGCCCTCAACAACAAATGAATATGACTCTAATCATACTATACCATTCTTCACAACATGTTACCTAGAAATAGTTGTTGATTCTATTGATATTCCAAATAGAGGAAAGTTTTATGACTCTAGTATTGGAGAGCTTGAAAAGGGTATGGTATTCAAAAACAAAAAAAAATCTCCAAGCTTCAGTTAAAGATTACTCTGTACGAGTTGTCAGACGTGAGTATCGGGTGGTTGAGAGTACACCAAAATTATGGAAAGTGGAATGCAGCCATAGTACATCGACCACATGGTGTAATTGGGGGCTTCGAGCATCATTGAAAGCAAAGTTCGATTTATGGAAAATCACCAAGTGGGGAGGACCTCATACCTGTCTTATGAATTCAGTATCTGTGGATCATCGCAACCTATGTAAAAACATGATCGCAAGGTTGCTTACTGGTATAGTTCAGTATGACTCGGCCTATGAGATTAAGTATGTCCAACAAAATGTGAAATAGAAGTATCAGTATGAAATTTCATATCATAAGGCCTGGCACGGTTTGAAACGCGCAAGGGAAAATGTTTATGGCACTTGGGAGAGCTCAGTTAGAAAATTGCCTAAGTATTTGGGAGCTCTGCAAAAATGGAATCCAGGCACAATTGTGGAGTGGCATCACATCGACACCAAGTTCGCAGAAAAGAAAATATTGAAATATGTATTCTGGGCATTCAAGCCATGTATCGATGGGTTCCAAAATTGTCGTAAAGTAATAAGTGTTGATGGAACACATCTTTACACAAAGTACAAACACAAGTTGTTGATTGCTGTGGGGATAGATGCAAATCAACAGGTTTTGCCTCTGGCTTTTGCAGTTGTTGATGAAGAAACATTTAAATCTTGGAGATGGTTTTTGCATATGTTGTCTATGTATGTTGTCCGCGGGGTTGAGGGTGTCTGTTTGATATCTGACCGACATAGTAGCCTACTTGGAGCTGTTCAATACATACCTGATTTTACGCCACCTCATGGGGTGCATCGTTTTTGCTTAAGGCATGTGTCATCTAATTTCAACAAGCGGTTCAAGAGTATTGCATTAAGGGATTTGTGTTATACAGCTGGTTCACAATTGACAATCAGACAATCAGACACTTATATTTGTGTTATATAAGTGTTGTTACTTTCTTATATTATTATATCAATATGTTTGCCTTGTACTATAGATTAATATATATTTTTGCAGATATGGGCATGGTCTCGCATTACCACGTTGGTGCCAAGACGATTACGTTCACGAGTAAATATGGGTCCACTCATCGGCGCTAATGATCATGAGCTTCCACTTCCTCCATATGGTGCAAGGTATAAGCCCATTTTATTAACGCTAATGATAATGAGCTTATATTTCTACTATTATTTTGTGATTATTGTTTCATGATTATTATTTCATGATTGTTTTTATATACATATAGGTGGATGCAGTATTACAGCTTCACGCGTACAGCGAGTCATTCAGTCAGGATTATTAGGGATATACTAGATAGGATGACTGATAGAGAGGTGAGTAGAATTTAAGACACTTGTTTAAATTTGATTTGATTTTTCTTTTCATATATGTACAAATAATTTAAATTTATGTATTTTATAATTGTAGTTTATATGGGAGCCATATAATATGAGTTCACCGGATATTATGGTGTTGGGTCCAAGGTGTAATACGCCACTGTGGAGATCTCGTTATCCATTGATCAACTACGCTATCGTGGAGTTCCATCACCCAGAGCGGGTCATGCGCCAGTTTGGCATGTGCCAGTACATTCCACCAGATATACCAGCGTATGAGCATACTTTACATGATATAGACCGCAAGGGACGCAGTGGAGAGGATTGGGCTCGATATCACCGGGAGTATGTGTTGTAGTGGGCAAATAGACATCAGTTTATTATCATTAACCCCCCCATTACTGGGTCCGATAGTACTGAGCCTCGCTATATGGATTGGTACGATGGCATTACACGCCGTCTGATATCACCATCTCATTTGCCTATGGAGGAGGGGTACCAGCCTTCACACATATCAGATTTGGAAGCTATGGTAAGATATTCATAAATAAAAAAATTTATAATGTGTATGCATCATATTTATGATATTCTTTAATATTATTCATTTTTTACACGTATTTTAGAGTATGGCGGTCGAGAGGATTAGACTCAGTGCTGATGGCGCGAACGAGCAAGATATAGCTTCACTTATGCAGTTGAGGAGTGAAGCTATACACGCCATTAATGATCTCAGACGCCTACTTCGTAGACAACAAGATGCTGTAAATATACCAGTGCCACCACCACAAGACACAGCCAGGAGGACGAGGAGGCGTACTAGAGTAGTAGATGATACGGGTCCCTCTACCTCGACACGGGGTGCATTTACTAGCCATGCTTCTACATCTTATGACATTCCTCATCCACTTATGTCTAGTGTAGCAGATGAGGCAGGTCCATCCACCTCGACACATCGTGTATCACACGGTTTGGATAGCACCACCGACTATTATGTGCCTCAACAAGCACAACCAGATGACTCATTCACTCCGTATTGGGGTATGCCACCATCTACGATGTCATTTTCTACACTACTCAGTTCAAATTTAGACATGGCGCAAACACCGTTTGTTCAGCAGCATATAGGATACGATTCTGGACGTGGAGATTTTACTGTCTCGCCTATTGCATTTCCACATCTAGACAGCGACTATCATGATCGTGGAGAGTCGACCTTCATAACTTCATCAGACCAATCACATGATATTGCTGCTACTCAAGGTGGACGTCGAGGTAGACGCCAACGCCAACGACGTACGTGTGGCACTAGTGGTCATTTTTAGTATTTTTTTTATTCTTGTATTTTTCAAAACTTTTAAATTCAATACTGTAATTATTATTCAAAAAAATTATTTGTCTGATTTATGAAACAAAAATAGTATTGTTATTATTTTTATTAAAATATTTACATACATATACTAAAGTAAAAAAAAATTAAACAACATAACTTATGTTATTTATTATTATAATAAAAAATATTTACTTAAATACATGTATATATATATATTTATCTAAAATATATGTATAAAATATCAATCATCCTTAATTACATCTCACTCCTTATTTCTCCACTCCCACAAATTTATATATTAATTATATATAAATTAAATATAAATATATATATATATTTTAAAAAAATATAGATATAAAAAATATATTAAAATTTGAAGGCGCAATAGTAACTTGCGCCTTCAAACTGAAAGCGCAATCTAGCGTTGCGCTTTCAAAAGGCGCAACTTACTATTGCGCCTTTAATCAGTAAAAACAAAAAAACAAAAAACAAATTTTGAAAGCGCAAACGGGAGTTGCGCTTTCAAATTAAAATCGTAACCCCCACTTGCACTTTCACCTATATTTTTAATGCCTCACCCTTCCACGGTATTTTATCAATTTTAACATAAATTTACTATTATATATTAAATGACTCTATTTCTTCCACCAACCACCTACTCAACTAGCCTACCTACCCACCCACTGCCGGCTGTCGGCTACCGCAACCCTCTCCTTCTTCTTGTTTCTTATTTCATCTTCTCCTTCTCTTTTTTTTTCTTTGTTCTTCTTCTCCCCTTTCTCCTCCTCCTTCTTTTTCTTCCACCCACCACCTACCACCCACCTAACCCCTACCACTACCTTACGTGACTGCCACCTCCTTCTCTTTCTTCTCATCTTTCTTATTCTTCATCTTCATCTTATTCTTCTACCAGCCCCACCCATGTTCGTCTGCTTCTTGTTCCCCGTCTTCTTCATTTTCTTTTCTTATTTTTTTTCTTCTTCTACTTCTTCTTTCTTTCTTTCTTTCTCTCCTCCTTCTCCTCTTACTCTTTCTCTTCCTCCTCCTCCTCCTTTTTTTACTTCTTCTCATTCTTCTTCTTCTTTCACCCACTATCTACCCACTCATCCACCGCTATAGTCGCCAGTCAATTTAATAGTCAAATGATGCCAGCACACATCAGCATTGCAATACTCGCACATGTATTACAAAGTCCGTAAACTTTGACACAATGGTATTTTTTTTACATATTTGTTTGTTAACACATGGGGCAATAAGGTATTTTACTGAACACAGGGGAGTTTTTTGCAACTTTGCTAAAACACAAGAGTTTTTTTTTTGCATTTCTCCCTTTAGAACAACCAAGTTACGAGTAACCTTGTGTGGTTGTGACTTTATTTTAAACTATTTGAATTGGGTCTAATTTTAGACTCGTGACCCAATTGACATCCTTATCTAAGTTGAATTTTAATTTTTTAATTTGGATGGGATACATTCCTTATTGGATTGGAATTCTTTCTTTAAAAGGACTAACATAATAAATATGATACTCTTTCCTAATTGGGATAACCTATTTATGTGTAATTTTCTCTCCTAAGATAAATCCTCTCTTCAATGTTCTCTAAAGCCTCATAAACTTTTCCCTACTATCAAGAATCTATAGACTTGACGAGTGTAAACATATAGATAGCTATAGTAATTATTCACCCCCTCGAGTAAGACATGTTCATGATTAATATGAATTGAAGAAAAAAAGACTTTTGACGTGTTCGTGATTAATTCAAAGTATGGTTTGTTGGCGAGTTTGACAAGAAATACATTCATTAATATAGTTTTACGTGTATAGATATGTTGAATCCGCACTATGACGTACAAGTTTCAAATAGTGAATCAAAGTCAATAGGGCTCTTCCTCGTAGTTTTGCCTAATCCAATAGCAAAAACATATTTTATGCTTAAAAAAACTAAAACTATGATATTTAAAAGTACAAATTTTTTCCATGAATTTTCCACTGTATGCGATCCTAAATTATAGGTTACAAATATAAAATTTGATAAAAAATGAATGAGTAATTTTGGAGAAAAGTGAAGCCCTAGTTTGTGAGCTACTTTTTTTTGGGCTCAAAATATAACATTTTCTATTGGATGTTTGATAAACTCATAATTCAATACATTTTTCAACACATTTAATGGCACAAAATAGAATGTTTTCTCCTATTTTGGATAGATTTGTATACTTATCTTTCAATATTTATGTGTAAGAGTGTGTATGTACATGGAGAAAATAAGCTAAAAGAAAAAAAAAAGCTAAGGCATTTGTGCCACGGTGCAGAACAGGGCCACAGTACGTCGCCCAAAACTGAGGCCAAGGTGCCTCAACATCGTGTAGGGCGTCGTGGCGGTGGTCAATATATAGACGACAACATTTTGCCGCAATGCAGGGCGCTATAGCGCCAACGTTTTTACATAAAAGATTCTCCAGCTCTTTTTTTAAGACAAATAGTGGCCAAAGGCTAAGTTTGACATCTTTCATAATATATACACACTAGATACAACTCACACATCACCATCTATTTATATACTTGTATATACACTATATACATAAAACACATCACACTTTACATCATACAATTATCACCCACACACAGTCCAAACTTAAAATTCTCACAGATATTTCCTCTCCATCCAAAATACATAATTCTCTATAATTCTATACACACTACACCAAAAACATACATACATTGTCAAGGAGCTTGGGATTTGAAGCAAAAAGAGGAGAAACTTTATTGGGCAATGAAGATTTTAAAGAAGAAGTGAAGATTTATTTTGGGTTGTAACCTTTTTCATTCATTTTGTTTAGTTTTGAGGAATTTGTAAGAATCATGATGTTGACAAACACTTGGTGCTTGCTTGATTTTAATATGAATTAAACCATCTTTTGTTAAGGCTTGGAAATCATTTCTATGAAATTATGAATTGATATCATGTTTGTGGTATGGATGATTTGTTTTGTTTGTGATGAGCTTACACTATGATTTTAATATTTCTTGAGATTTGGCCAATTTTGAGATGATCTTTATTGTTGTGTTTGAGAGTGGAAGGTAGCGTAGCAACAAGTGCTTGTGTAGTGTATGTCATGGACTAGGTCACTGTAGGGACAAAGGATTTAGTACATGCAGTAGTCATAGACATGATTGTCAAAAGTTAGAGGAAGTTACACAACTCAATACATTATTAGTTAGTTAAATTTGTTATAGGGATATAACCGATTACTTTCTAGTGATAGATTTGATATATCTTGGGAAATAATATTATATACATTCGGAATTCCTGTTGTCACACAACTAAATATTAATCCTAACCACGGATATATGTAATTCATAATGACATAGATTGGTAATCCATAGCCTTGATATCTTTTATATCTTAAATTTTATCCCCTACTCTCATTGATCTTAATTGTTTGTTGTTTTTGTTTATTTGTTTGTTTAAGCTTTTAATCAACCAACCTACTCTTCGATTCACTCAAATATAGTCAGATAGTCTAGATTTAGTATTTTCACAAATACTTCCTTGGGACATGACAACCCTTCCCTTCTTTATACTAAAACTTGACACCGTACACTTGTAGTAGAATTATGTTTACACATCCACACACGATCAAGTTTTTGGCTTCATTGTTGGGGAGTGTGTTTTTGTAATATCGAAGTTGATTTATCAAGTTGTAGCTTGACCAATCAAGTTGTAGCTCGACCATTTTACATGCTTTATTTTGTTTCTTTTACTTCATTTCTACTTAAGATACTTTGGTGTTCCTATTTTTGCATTGTAGGAGTTTCTTGGTGCATGACACGGTCATCTACTTGGGATCTTGAGCCATACGACCCAGAAATTGAAAGGACTCTTCATAATTTGTTGAAAGAAGCAAAGGAGAAAATAACTAATAATGAGCAAGATTGTGAAAATCGATCATTGTTGTATTATGTTAAATCATCGGTCAATGGGACCTTGTCTAGCATTAGAAGGTCGGCTATCCAAGCAAATACATTTGAGATCAAACCGATAATCATATAAATGATCCAAGCTTTGGTGTAAATATGGTGGTTTGCCTAGCGATGACCCCAACACCTATATTGCCAACTTTCTTGAGATATGTGACGTTTTCAAATTGGCGCTTGGTTTTGGTTCAGTGAGAAATAAACCAAGATACTCATTGAAATTTTTCAGTAGGTATAAACCTATGAGAAACAACTCAATAAACTTCAGAGTTATGCAGCATAAATATTATTGAACATTGATATGCAGTATGAATAATACAAATAGATAAGAACAATTGTAGACAAACAAATAAGAAAGTAAATCAAATTGCTAAAATGTAAAGTGTAGAAATGTAAACAACAAATAATTTATAGTAGTTTGAATGTGGCGTAATCCTTCTACTCCACTCTACCCTGACCTACATGAGGAATTAACTAGAATAAATTAACACTTATGACCAAGTCAATTCTAACACAAATACTTAGTTCCCAAAACTAAGTCTCTGATTTTTTCTTAGCCTTTCATTCTCAAAACTCTGCAGATACTATAACCTTGTCTTCCCACACACGTTAAACCAGTCTTGCCACACACGATAATTCTGACTATCGAATCTTCCAACACAGGTCTTATTCTTCGGCTTTTTTGATACAAGTCTGAGCTTCAACTCATTCTCAATTTTTCCCACACAGACCAAAGTTCACCCCTAATAGCTCTTGATGGTAGTAGTGTATCACTCAACATGAAGAACTACACATGAAGATTTGTTGAGTGCCTTTTCTCTCACATACTACTTTATGCCTCTTTGCATATTTTTTGCTCATCAAGAAGATAGAGACTAATTGTAACAGTCTAAGAGTTTCATTGTTTCTATCTTTGGCTTTCTTTTATAAGCATTTTAATTTTTCCCATTGCACCTATTTTTATCATATCATTGATGCAATTATTTTGTCATACTTTTTGTGCCATCATAGTCTGACTCTATTTGGAGTTTGTTATTCTCTACATCTTGTCTACCTCGTTTGAGCTTATCTATCTATTAGTTTAAACTAAAGCAACTTAATAGTATAAGGTTTATAGTTATAACTTAATCTTTTGAAGGTACACAAGTCCCCCTTTGTGTGACCCTTTAGCCCCGCTAAGTGCACTACTCTAGTTTTGTACTAGGTCATTTCTCATAATCTCATTATTATTCATTAAACTCGTCGAATTTGGCTACTCCACTAATCTCTTAGTGACTTTAAATCCTCACTTAACTACTTTAGTCCTCGCATTTGTTGAAACTTTTAGCCTTACTAAGTCTACTCCGATTTTGGACTTTCTGTCTTAATCTTGAAATCAACTCTTTTTCTTCCATCTTTTTTTAAGGCTAAGTCTTCTTCGAGTACTACCTAGTATTAGCCATTACAAAGGTCCAATCTTTACAAAAAAAAATTCAAGAGTTTTGGTGGTCTATCCTAAACTAACCTACTTATCATCAAAATCTATACAAGTTGATCCTAATAGTTTTTTCCTTTTTCATGATGGCAAAAAATCTCTTGAGAACAACAAGAAATAATTTCATGATTGCAGAGATGATTAAAAAATGGTCAAGAATTTTAGCACTATTTATTTTATTCAATCATGATATTTAATAATACATCAAAATTTGTAAATTTACAATAAAAACTATAGGCTACAACTACAATCTTCAAGCCAGCTTCTTTCTCAGCAAATCAGTTAATGCTTGGCACATAGTTTGATTGATAATAACTGAGGGAACCCCTTATCTCCTAAGGATTCCTTTTCCTCATCTATGTGTGATTTGTTAGGATATCTACTTTGCTCTTTAGGATCTAGATGTCAGTTTAACATTTGTCTCGACTCCTATATCTTCTTCTCCCCAAGAAAGGTACTTGTTATTTATATTAGAGTAGTGCCCGATGAACCAATTATTTTGGCCATCTTTATATTCTTTTACAATTAGTTTTATTTATATTAATATCATAAAACAAAAATCTTCATCTAAAATTCACCACTATGAGAATTAGATGAAGTCCTTAGACCACACATAGCTATGGGATATGGTCGCGCATAGGATGGTGATCATGAAATATACCTCTATGGCTATGTTCTTAAAATATTCAAAGTTAAGAATCATTGAGATGGGGTATCAATGATCTCATTAAAACTTGTGCATACGATGCAAACTTATAAAAAGAATGTCTCGTTCCATAGGTATTGGTGCACAAACACTAGTGCGTGTATGTGGTACTTGTTTAGGAACAAGTCTATTGAACAATTACCCCATCTGAAAATTTCTAATTGGAAATTGTTATTGTCGAATAGAAATTTTCTTGTTATGATAGTGTAAGAAATAATTCTTGGACTTGGGGTATCATTGTAACTTTGTGCATGATATGTAGCACTTTATGTATTTTTCAATTGCATGAAAATCACGAGGGATTTATGTTGAGTGTAATATCTTCATGTATGCAAGTTAATGAGGATCACAAAGGCTTATTCACTTATTTAGATGAATCTTCTATGTGTTCCACTATTTGCCTCCAAGATCCTTGGTCAAGATTGGATGAAATTATACAAGAGATTTCTAATTTTCATAATCGACTCAAGCCACTAGGAATTTTTTTTTTAAAAGTCGTATGTGCCTAAGCGGGGGGTTTGGCTTGGACCCCTACCCTGTTTATTAAAAAACCAAAGAAAGTTTATATAAATTAAAAATAGGAAATAAGGAGTACTTACTCCATTACAATTAATTTGAAAGCATAAAATAGGAGTACTAATCCTAGTACATGGACAAAAATGAAAAAAAAAAAAGTAAAGCATAAGCCTAAAAACTGCGCCTGCCGTCTACATGAAGAAAAAAGCAAGCAATCCTGAATAGAAAGACATATGATGTGGTCCACGATCTTCTCTGCAGCTCATGTCTGAACTCAGCAAGTCTGAGAAATTTTACCAACATTTTTATGCTACTGACATTTATCCAAACGAAGATGTCCTCGAAGCTCCGCAGGAATTTCCTCTGTCTCCCAAATGCCAGACTGCTGAATGTTGCAAGCAAGGTTTGCCATGTAGTCCTCCAATTGATTTCCTTCTCTATAAATGTGTGATACTTTGAAGCTCATAAACTGATTAAGAAAATGAAACTTAGCAAGTGATAACTGTAGCGGCCAATGTCCTTTGTAATCATCGTTTAACATGTTAGGAATAAAGCTTGCATCCAATTCTTGCGAAACCTGATTCAGACCCCTTTGAAAACATATTTCTAATCCTTCAGCTAGAGCAGCCAATTTTGCAAAAATATTGGTCCAGTATACAAAAATTGGAGATCCCAGGTGATCTCGCACAAAGCCCCCAGCGCCCAACATCTCAGGATTACCATGGTTCGCTCTATCTGAATTAAGCTTTACCGAACCTGGCGAAGGCCTTTTTCACACCACTTTGTAACTTAGAATTATCTTCGGCATGAGTTAAAATGCCAAGTTGTAGCAACATTAGTATAGCCTCTCCAAAATTATTTGTTAATTGGTGCCCGAGAAAGATGAATCAAGATGTTTTTGATAATTTTCTGATGTGCGAAATAGAGATTTCTATATTTGGAATCATTTCTGGGTGTCCAAAGCAACCAAATGCAGAGAAGAGGGTATCACCACCCTATAATGTAAATATAAAAAAAAACAAGTGTTTTCTCCTCATTTGGAGGGGGATATTAAACCAATTGCAAAAAAAACTCCGTACAGTCTGAGCCTGTAGACCAAGAAGGAGTAAGTGTGAAATATTTTATGCACCGGACCAACAACAACGACTAATCAAGGAAAGAAAGCCCCTGCGCTGCATCGTCTCTTCCACAGGGATCTAGTCACTCATTAGGCGCCAGAGGAAAACCAATGATATTGGTGTCAATACTTGGTTCCAAAGGCTTTGGAAGATACTACTTTTTAGCTTAATTTTCCGAACTGAATTCCAGGCGGATTGGAACAAAAACAGCTCATAGGAGTGTGTTTCCAGATTGGGACTCTAATAGGAACTTTAAGAATATCATCAATCAGTTCACTCGATAAACAGATTTGAAGCTTAGTTCTATCTCATTGACCATCTTTCCAATATGCAAATACAGGATCAAAAGAGGCATTCACACTAGGAAGTACTTAGGTTAAGGGGGTACGTACCCCAACGATCCATCCGAAAAGAAAATTTTCCATTGTCGACCCTCCTTAATATATGACGTTCACTCTCTGCTCTATTTAGGCACAACATTTTTCTGACGGAAGAGTGATTAATGGTGCATTTTTCCTTAATATGAATATTACTCAAGCTATTAGGAATTTTTTATTTTTTTTGTTAAAGTCGTCTGTGCCTAGGTGGGGTTTAGGCACGACCCCTACCCATATATTAAATAATAAAAAAAGAGTATAAGAATGTTTAGGAAACAAAATAAAGACTAAAAAAATAATGAGGACTCGTGCATAATTTATTTGAATCGAAAGCTTGGAAAAAATAATTTATCTACTCTAAGAATACCCGATGTTGAGAATGGTTAATTGTAAAATTTCTCATTGATTTGTATGATCTAGCATATACATATTTATAATACATAGGTAAGGAGCTAAATCAGGAACTTCCTATCTTACAAAATAGGGAAATTGCTCTAACCAGAGTATACAGCTCAACAGATCCCTAAAAATCAGGGATCAAATAAAATTACTTAAAATACACAGATTGCCTTCATTACTACATATCTCAACACTCCCCCTCAAGCTAGTGAATGAATATCTTCCATTCGAAGCTTGCTGACAATCCTTTGGAAAACATTGTTTGGCAGCCCCTTTGTAAGTACATCAACTACTTGGTCTTTAGTTGAAACAAACGAAGTACATATCAAGTCATTTTCCAATTTCTCCTTGATAAAGTGTCGATCGACTTCAATATGTTTCATTCGATCATGTTGCATTGGATTGTGAGCTATGCTTATGGCCGACTTATTATCACAATATAATTTCATATGGCCTTCCCATTTCACGAGCAAATCACCTAAATTATCTTTAACCATAACAATTCACATATCCCAAGTGTCATTGATCTAAACTGAGATTATGCACTTGATCTTGCCACCACACTTTGTTTTTTACTTCTCCATGTCACAAGATTACCACCTAGGAAAGTGCAATAACCCAAAGTGGATCTCCTATCAACTAAAGAACCTGCGTAATCTACATCAGTGTAGATCTCTAGTGTCATGCTTCCTCCTTTCTTGAACAAGATTCCTCTCCTAGGGATGCCCTTCAAATATTGCAAGATTCTGTGTATAGTTTTAAGATGCATTTCTTTAGGATTATGCATAAATTGACTAACAACACCCACAGCAAAGGCAATGTCTGGACTCATATATGCCAAATAAATCAATTTTCTAATGAGTCTCTGATAAGAACTTCTATCCACCATCGTGTCTTCCGGTGCATCACATAACCTGTGGTTAAACTCAATAGATATATCAATTAGCTTATACCCTAGCATTCCGTCTCCTTTAATAAATCCAGCACATACTTCTGTTGTGATATGAAAATTCCCACCTTTGAATGTGCTACTTCAATACCCAGAAAGTATTTTAACTTTCCAAGTTCCTTGATGTCAAACTCCCTTTCTAAGCATTTCTTCAAGCTTTGCATTCCTTCAGCATCATTACTCGTCACTATGATATCGTCAATATATACCAACAATGTTGTTACTCTCCCTAACTTTGAGTTTTTCACAAATAAAGTATGGTCTCCTTGACTATCTTTCTTTTCAATCTACTCAAATGCATATCCACCTTTTGACCCTCTTTAATTCTATCTTGAAGTACAAGTTTCATCACTAAGGCTGACACTGAACACTTTTCCCCTTCAGGGACAATTTCAAGCTCTAATCTCTGCAAATCCAGTAATATTGACTTTTGCATAACAAAAAGAGAAGACGTGGATTTTTTGCTCAATGCATCTGCAACCACATTCTCTTTACTAGGATGATAGTTGATCACACAATCATAATTCTTCACAAGTTCTAACCATCTCCGTTGTCTCATATTCAGTTCCTTTTGGGTAAAGAAGTATTTTAAACTCTTATGATCTGTGTAAATCTCACACTTCTCACCATACAAATAATGTCTCCAGATTTTCAAAACAAAAACCGCAACAACAAGTTCCAAATCATTGGTTGGGTAATTCTTTTCATACTCCTTCAATTGCCTTGAAGCATAGGCAATAACCTTCCCATTTTGCATCAACACAACACCTAAACCAAATTTTTTTGAAGCGTCACTATACACTACGAATCCAGCAGTTCTTATAGGAATGGCAAGAACAGGAGTTGTAGTCAATTTGTGTTTCAATTCTTGAAAACTTCTTTCACAAGTATCAGTCTACAAGAACTTCACATTCTTTCTTGTCAATGGAGTTGCTATCTTTGAAAACCCCTGAATAAATCATCGATAGTACCCTGCTAATTCCAAGAAACTCCATACTTTTGATACATTTGTTGGTATTGGCCACTTAATGACAGCTTCTACCTTGCCCGGATCAATAGAAATACCATCCTTGGATACTACATGACCTAGGAATACCACTTGTTCAAGCCAAAACTCACAATTCTTGAATTTAGCATACAACTATTTTCCTTACGAACTTGCAACATAATCTTCAAATGTTCTTTGTGCTCTTCTTTATCCCGTGAATAAATTAGGATGTCATCAATAAATACAATCAAAAATTTATCAAGATATTACTTGAACACACTATTTATTAGATCCATAAAAGTTGCGGTGGCATTGGTTAAACTGAAAGGCATCATTAGAAATTCATAATGTCCATACCTTGTTTAGAATACAGTCTTTTGTATATCTTCTTCCTTGTTCTTCAATTAATTATACCCATAGCGCAAATCAATTTTAGAAAATATTGATGCTCCCTGCAATTGATCAAATAAATCTTTTATTCTTGGAAGTGGAATTGTCATCACCTTTGTAAATTTCCTAAACCAGGCCCTTGGTGACTGCTTGAGTCCGTATAAGGATTTTTTTAACTTACACACCATCCCTTCTTTGGATTCAAATCCTGGAAGCATTTCTATATAAATTTTCTCTTCTAGATTACCATGTAAAAAGGCATTTTTTACATCAAAATATTGTAAACCCTATCCAAAATTAGCGGCCAATAATATAAGAACTCATACTGTATTTGTTTTTGCACCTGGGGTGAATGTCTCCATGTAATCTATGCCATATATTTGAGTATAGCATTTGGCAACTAGTCTTACCTTGTATCTCTATAGGGAACCATCTGACTTGTAAACTGTGAAAATCTACCTACATCCAAATAACTTCTTTCCTTTAGGTAACCTAACCAAATCCCAGTTTTATTCTTCTCTAGAGGTTCGATTTCTAATTTATAGCATTCTCCCACTTCTCATTTCTTAATACCTCGGATAGGTTTCTCGAAATAGGAATTGTGTTTAGACTACTAAGGAAGGCTCTATAGATCTTGGATAAGTTTTTATAGGACATGAACAAGTATAATGGATGTTTTGTGCAGTTTGTAGTTCATTTTCTAAGGGCAATGGGTAAGTTAGCGTCACTTCGTTTAATAATTTCATTTGTGGGTTCCATGGGGCCTAGTGATGGTGTAATGTTTTTAGCAAGGCATGCTGGTTGCATGGTGTTCTCGACAACTCTTGAGGTTGTCTTTTGTAATTGAACAGTAGCTCGAACAGGTGATTGGACATGCACATGTTTAGAGATTGTTTAGAGTGGCCGGGTAGTGTCCTGTTTTCGCATGTTCAATACTATTCTAGATTGAGAATTAGGTTGATTAGGTGATGAGTTAACAATTGGTACTGACTCACAATTAGGCTGAAATATCTCGGTGGACTCAACCGTTATAGAATGGGAATTTGATAGACTCGGTAGACTAAGAAGGAACAAATATTTTTCACTATCTTCACTCAAAGTCTTCCTGTAAAGATAGGAATGTGAAAAATATGACTTAGTTTCAACAAAGGTGACATCAAAAGAAACGAAGAATTTTCTTATTGGTGGATAGAAATATTTATACCCTTTTTGAGTGGATGAATACCCAGCAAAATCATATTTGAGAGTACGTGGATCAAGTTTTCCTCAGTTTTGAGAGTGAACACGATAAAGACAACACTTCCAAAAAATTCTAGGAATTAGGTTGTTTGACATGTTGATTTTCGAAAAAAATTTGCAAGTATTTCCACGGGGCTTTTAAAGTCAAGAACTCTTATTGGTAGTCTATTTATGAGATGGGCAGCGGTTCAGATGGCTTTTCCCCAGTATTTTTTTGGGATATTTTTGTGAAATAAGGATGCCCTTGTGATAGCAAGAAGATGAGCGTTCTTTCGTTCGACCACCCTATTTTGTTGAGGTGAGCTAACATAAGAGGATTCATGAATAATTCCCTGATTTTGAAAGACCGAGGAGAGAAATTGGTTAAAATAGTCCTTGGAATTATCATATTGAAATCGTTTAATTCCCATATCAAATTGAGTCTTGACCATGTTATAAAAATTGGAAAACACTGTGCTAACATCAGATTTATTTTTCATAAGATATATCCACGCACATGAGTGGAGTCATCAATAAATGACACAAACTACTTAGTACCCGAAACATTAGGAACTTTAGATGGCGCCCATATATCGCTATGAATAAGAGCGAAAGGAACAAATGTTTTTTGTATTACTTATTGGAAAAGAAGTACGCTTGTGCTTGGCAAGTTCACAATCACTACAATGAAATTCCTCAATGATTTATCCTTTGAATAATGAAGGAAATATCAACTTAAGAACACTAAATGACAGATGACCTAGATGACAATGATAAAGCCAAATTTTGTCTTTATTGGAAATAACTGACTCAGAAATGAATGATATAGGTAAGGAACTCCCAACTCTAGTACTGCCACTTAGTTCTTCCAAGTAGTAAAGACCATCTTTTTCACTAGCATGACCAATCATTCTCTTCGTACCCTGTTCTTGAAACACACAATGAGAAGGATAAAATGTCATACTGCAATTTGAACCTTTAGTAAGTTTGTTGATTGAAACAAGATTTGTAAACATATTGGGAACACGAAGGATATTTTTAAGTTTGAGGGAGTTGTTTATACAAATGTCTCCTTATCCTGCTACAGTGGCAATGGAGCCATCAGCTATAGTTATTTTCCTATTACTAGAGCAAAGGATATAAGAGATGAATTTTTTGGAGGAACGGGTCATATGGTTCGTGGCACTGGAATCAATTACCCATGTGTTTGAAGAAACTGTATCCAAGACATTCGCAATACAAGAAGAAGAAGATATATGCAAAAATGCTAGTGAACATGTACCTGCGGGGGATGGTGTTTCGAGAGATCCCAAAAAATTCTTCAACTTCTTAATTTCTTCTTTGTTAAAGTTAGGAATTAAATTCTATTGACATCTTTCACTGCTGGAATGAGTGCTGACAACATGAGCCTAACCTTGTTCATTTGTATATGCAAAATTTCTATTCATATTTGGGGCTCTTCCATTGAGTTTCCAGCAGTTTTCTTTAGTGTGACGATGCTTATGGCAGTATGTACACCATAAGGAATCCTTGTCTGATTATCTTGATGCGCCAGCCTGCCTAGTATCGACATTCAGACGTTGTTTGGAGCTAAAGCCCTTCATATTTGTAGTCTTTGATACTAAAATAAAACTCTCGACTGTGTTTGTTTGAATCATAACACCTTTTCTGCCTTCTTCAGCAAGAACAATTGCAATTGTCTCATTTAAGGATGTTAGATCTTCCTTCCCAAGTATTTGTACTCTTACTGCATCAAACTCCATGTTTAATCATAAATTCGTCCTTTTTCAATGAATCTCTTAAGAATGACTGCATCATCCCTGCACTTCATTTGAATACATTGGTAATGGTCCATTTCTTGCCAAAGACCTTTCAGAAGATTAAAATATTCTGTGACTGACCAGTTTCCCTACTTGGTGGCTGAAATTTTAGTCTTGATTTCGTAAATTTGTGCAGCATTATTCACTTTAGAGTAAGTCTGCTTGACAGCATCCCATATCTCCTTTGTTGTGCTCAAACACATACATGTGTCACTGATTTCTGGCACTATAGAGTTCCATAACCAGGACATGACAAGCGAATCTTGTTCATCCCAAGCATCAAACTTGGGATCTCCTTCTTTAGGACCATTACCGAGTAGGTGACTTAATTTACCTCTTCCCTTCAAAAAGGTGCAAACCAATTGAGACCACTTCAAATAATTTTTTCCGTTCAATCATACACTGCCTAAATGTTCTGCAAATCCATTGTTGAGGAGTTGTTATTATTGACTAGAGAAGTATTAGAAGCCTCTGTTGCAGGCAAATCTGACATGATTTTTGGATAAATGAATCACGATCTTGAGGGTGATTATGAGCGGTACTAAAGGCTCAAAAAAACAAAGATACAAGCGGGTAGCAATCAGAACTGAGAAAAGAACGCTTGAATCACAAATTAACAATAAAGCTGAGAGAATGAATAACCCAAGAAAAAAGCTAGGGCTCTGATACCATGTTGAGAATGGTTAATTGTAAAATTTATCATTGATTTATATGATCTAGTATACACATATTTATAATACATAGGTAAGGAGCTAAATCAGGAACTTCATGTCTTACAAAATAAAGAAATAACTCTAACCAGAGTATACAGCTCAACAGATCCCTAAAAATCAGGGATCAAACAAAATTACCACTGAAGTGGAGTTTTAATTAGATGAGAACATACCCTGTTAGCAAGTAGATCCGCAGCTGAGTTACCCTCAGGTAGATATGGGAAAGCTTATACTTATAACTTCGCAATGCTTGTTTAGCTCTAATGATATAAGATTGCAATATCCATCTGTCCTTCCTCTTGCCATGAAGTAGATAAAGAAGAGTCATAGAGTCCACTTAAACCCAAACATGTTGAATTCCAAGTTCTCCACACAATTCCAGCCCCTGTACCAATTGCCGCTAATTCTGCTTCCGTGTTTGCAGCTTCGCCCAAATCAGTAAAAAACCAATAACCAATCTTCCACTCCGATCTCTAATCACACCACCAGCACCAACATTTCCTGGATTCCTCTTAGCAGTCTTGTCCGTATTTAGTTCGAACCATCCAGGGGATGGGTTTCATCCATATAGCAAGTATAGACCTCTTAGTCTGAGCTTTGCATTGTATTTTCATCCCCAGCTGGAATGCAGTGAACAAATCTCTTTTCCAAATTCTTTTCAAATCTAATATAGCATGATTAATTAAATGTATATGATACAATGTCCGTAGTACAATCCTATGCTCGCTGAATTTCAAATTCCTGTACTTCAAGTCATTTTGTTCAGACCAAATGAACCAAAGAATAGACAAAGGCAAGGAGACTTGGATATGCGATGTACCATTTGTTGAGCCATGCCAAAAATGTATTCTAAACCCCCTTCCTCAATTGGATAGCATAAATTGGACCGTCAACACCAATGAATTTTTCGAGTAACGATGGGTGACCCCTAAAAGAAATGAGCAAACATCATCTCAATCCTATGTAACACGGCTTTAGGGGGTGTGGATCACCTGTAGTAAATGAGTAGGCATTACTGCCAGCACATGTTTGATAAGCAACAATCGACCACCTAAAGAAAGGAAATGTTTTTTCCATCCTTGTAACCTTGATCAAATTCTAGAAAGAAGATCCTCAAACAAAGCATTTTTCTTCCTTCCCTTATATAAAGGTGCCCCGAGATAAGTAATTTGCACTTCTTTAAAAGTGAAACCGGTTAATCTTTTGGTTGCCAAAACTCGATTATGATGAATTCTTTTGCCAGCCACAAATGTGCATTTGGAAGGATTGAATAAATGGCCAAAACACCTCTCATACTCCCTAGTAAACTTCATCAAAAGTCTCAGCCCCTTTTTTGAAGATTCAGAGAAGATCAAAATATCATGAGCATAAGCCAGATGAGAGACCAATAAACCTCCTCCAAGTGATACATCAGTGAGCTATGTTTGCAAAAGAAATCATGCAAGCCTCGTGAGAAAACATCAGAAACCAGAAGAAATAATTACGGTGATAACAGTTCTCCTTTCTCAAACCCCATGATGTGAAAAAGCCAGAAGCTGCTCCATTAATAAGCATCGAGAACCATGTATTTTTTATAAAAAAAAAAATTATCAAGTCAATCTAAGCCTCCAAACAACCGAATCGATGACAAACAGAATATAAAAATTACCAACTCATCCTATGGTATGCCTTAGCCACATCAAGTTTAAAAATCACATTTTCATACTTATAGTGATTATCAAGGGAATCTACCATCTGCTGTGCCAATTAAATGTTCTCGCTGATCAGCCTACCCGAAACGAATTCACTATGAGCTGGTGAAATTAACTTCAGTAACAACTCTCCCAATCCGCTTGCAATAATTTTAAAAATCAGATTATTGGTGACATTGCGCAAGCTGATGGGGCGAAATTCACTCCAAGATGTTGGTGAATCTGTCTTAGGGATTAAAGCAATCGTTGTTTCTATAAAACTCCATGGCATCAGAGAACCATTTAAAAAATCCGTACATGCTTAAATTAAATCTAGCCATATAATGTCCCAATAATGTTGGAAAAATAAAGTTGAAAATTTGTTGGGGCCGGCAACACTTTGGGGAGATATGCTGCAAACTGTATCTTTAACCTCTGTTAACGAAGGAGCCACGTATAATTTTGAACATTCTCAGTCGAAATTAGTTTCGGGATACGTTGGAGAAAGTTCCAGTTACTACAAAAGCCATCATCAGATAATAATTTTCTGAAAAATTGTGTAGCTGGTTCTTGAATGCCCTTAATATCCGAGATCACCACTCTGTTATCCTAAATCTAGTAAATGCTGTACCTTTGCCTTTTTTTCTGCATGGAAGCATGGAAATATCTGGTGTATCGTTCATCCTTCTTGGACTAATTGATAGATTTTTTTATATCTCCTGAATTCCTCCTCCATTGCCAATGCTCGAGAATAAAGAGCACGCCCTTCCTTTAGCTTGATTAATTTCTGATCTGAAGGACTTTGATCATAGTCCTGCTCAAGAGAAGCTAACACCATACGACGACTCTTTTACACGATCAGAAATATTACCAAAAACATGTTTGTTCCACTAATGAAGATGTTGTTTAACTCGATACAATTTCTGCTGCAATTTAATCATTCCCTTGGATGAAATTAGGAAATTCCATACGTTCCTTACAACATCAAGAAAACCATCATGTTGAATCCATATATGTAAGAACCGAAAGAAAACTGGTACTTTCTGAAAGCCTTCCTCCAAATGTAATAACAAAACTGCAAGATCAGAACAAGCTCGGGACAAGTGTGATACCATGGTAACAGCGAATAAATCACTCCAATTTGAAGAATATAAAATTCTTTGAAGTCTCTCCCACATTCTATGATTTGTCCATGTATAGCTTGAACCTTCATAACAAGCATCAGTCAACTCACAATCCATCACCATATCATTGATATCATCCATGCTCTTAGCCAGTGCGGCCCAGCCACCTCTCATCTCATCAAGATGTAATAAAGAATTAAAGCCTTCGCCAACAAACCAAGGGTCTGAAGTTGCCACTGTTTGCAACCCCTCCCATAGCAATCCTCTATCTGTAATTGTAGTTCGGGCATAAACAAAGGTAGCAAAAAATTGTCGAGAAGCTAAGCAAGCACTATGAACATGCAAAAATTGATCGTGGTCGACTAAAACCTCAATATCATTACCTCAAATTGATCGTGATCTATTGCAGAGGGATATGTTATGAATGAAGCATTGACTTTCTCATCTCTGTATATGAGTCAAATTGAAACAAGATTTACTATACTGGAATGTAACAAAGATATTAGTCAATCCATTTCATTCATTTTTAAGTGTTTTTAATCAACAGGTAAGAGTGATGGGCAGCCAACGAAATCAAAAATTGCCTCTTACTTTATGTAAGAAAGCACATTGGTATGTTTTCAACAATTGTAAGGAAGTCGACCGATATAGAAAGTATGTTTTCAAATTCTATTCTATTTTTTTTTCCTAATTTTGATTGAGTCCGTAATAGTTATATATATTTGTGTACAGTGAACATTTGCAAATTCTTTCATTAAGAACTCTTTCAAACTACATTCTACAATGTCACGAGGAGCAATTTCCACATTAGTTTAGGGACAAAATGATTAGGCTAAGAAATCTACAAAATCTAGCAACCACAGATGAACTATACTCTCTAGCATTGGGATCTGATGTTAAAATTCGACTATATGATGTTTGTATTGTTAATGGTGTTCAATACTATAGACTTTCTTGTGATACTCATCGAACTACTCAAAATAGTGGGGTTAGTGTACCATTATCCGACGACGGTGATAACTTAGATTTTTTTGGAGTTTTCAAGGATGTTGTTATAATTTTTTATACGTTTGGATATAAGGAACATTTATTCTAGTATGATTGGTTCCAGTGTAACCCCAAAAAGAAATCAGTCATGCAAGAGTTCGATCTAACATGTATTGACACATCGAACACATGGTATGAGGATGATCCCTTTATTTTGGCAACTCAGACAAGATAAGTTTATTACTTAGATGATATAAAGCATGGAGGAAGATGGAAAATTGTGCAAAAGGTGCAACATCGAGAAATATATGAAGTAAATGAAAAGAAAGACGGAAATAGCAAGGAACATGAATTTGAAAGTTCATTCAACAATGAGCCTAATCAAGAGATTTCATTAGATGAGATAAGCTTAGGTGTTCGTGATGATTTAGAAGTTTCAGATCTCTACAAACTAGACATTCAATCTCAGCATGTAGAATTGTTGAATACATAAGAAGGTTTATCTGAGAATATGTATAATTTTATTAATAATGAAAACGAAGACACTGAATTAGATAGTGAGGCAAAAGAAGAAATATTGTTGTCTGATGATGATAGTGACTAATTTTTATCAATAACCATGGTGTGAACTTTTAACTTTTATTTTACTTCATTTTATTAAGTATTTATACTATATATGTTATTCATATTTTCTATTTTTTCATTCAATTTCTAATGTTAAGAAATTAAGAAAAAAATAAGATCTTCACACTAAGAAATTGTGATCTTCACATTATAAATCATAAAATATTATTAACTTAGATATTATGAACTTATGAACTTTCCCATAGATATTATGAACTTATGAACTTTCCCATAGATATTATAAACTTCTCATAAGAAAATAATAGAAATCTAATAGACATGTATGGTTTTATTTTTTGGAATTATTTTATCGTTTGCTTTATCTCTAACTTTATTTCAATCCTTTATTATTGTTAATTGGGAATGTTAATAATTATTATTTCAATCTTAATATTTATATCTTTTGATTGTGTTTACTAATTATTATTATTTTTTCAATCATTCACTAGCAGCTGTTAGCGCCCTCTAGCCACCATCTACTACAGTCACTCTTCCGAGTTCTACTTACAGTAAGATTTTTAAATAGATTAATACTATTCCTAATTTGTTAGTAAATTTTATAAATAATCTTATTTACATTATCTATTTAACCACATGTTTGTGTTTTATAGGTATACCTCCTAAAAGGATTTAGGAGCAACCCATTATTGATCGAACTACTACTAACATTCCGATGGAGAATGGTACATTTGGTGGTTTGTTTTGTTTTTTAACTTGTTTTATATTATTATTATTTAATAATTATATTAAACAGTGATCTAACACATTTTTTTACTATTACACCTTCTACGCAGAGGCAGCATCAATATACGAGAGCCACACGTGGTGAGAAACTTAGATGTTATATAGAGGAGATGGGGAGGATACTAGTTACATTTTGCAAATTTGATGGCCGTTCTACAGGGTAGCATGGATCCTCCTTTATGACAGAGCTCAATGTAGTAGTGAAGAAGTTTGCACCGTTATAAGTAGCTGATTGGAGGTACATTACAGAGGAGCAGAAGAGGCCCATATTTGATTAGTTATTGATTAGTATAATTAACTATCTTATTTGTTGGTTTGCTTTCTCTTTGATATATTAAATGTTAACACATATTTTTTTGTAGGCTATGTTTACTGTTGACTTTAGCATGGACCAAAGTCAGTTAAGAAAGAGACCGATAGGCTGATGAGTGCTAGATAGAGGGACAACCGCCAGAAGATACACAAACACTATAAAAGTCTCACAAACCTACCTTGGGAGGAGCGACTGCTCGGTTGTCGTAGGCCTACCAAATTTAAACCTTACTCTTTAATAAATGTTTAACGAGTATAGAGTGAATAAGAGTCGATCCCACGAGGACCAAAGCAAATTGATTTACTATCGACTCAACTAACTAAAAATTTTAACTTAAAACTAAGACTTCAACAAGCAAACTCTAGAAATAAACAACAAATGTTTGGGGGGGATTGAGTTGATTAACTAAATCACAGAAATTAAAAATAATTAAAACATAAATCAATCAAAATCAAAAAAACAATCAACAATCGATTAAAATAGATTGAGGTTTTATTCGCCACCACTAGACAATGAGTTCTAATCTCATATTAATATTATGAACAATTTGCCAATGAAATTATCAACCATAGGTAATAACAAACTTTACTACCCCAATCTTTCCTTAGTTTCTCGTTAGATAGAACAAGCTCTCTATCTAATTCTCTACCCACCAAACAACCTAGAACAAGCTCTCTATATTTAATCCAATAGAGGCATTAAAATAAAAAATATAAATTGATCTAAATAACAACCACACAAGCTCGGGTCATTTAACTTAGGTTATGTTTTCCATTGTAATTAACAAAAATATCCCATAATCATTAATCATAATTTACTACACATGATTAGAAATTCAAAATAATTATGGATCTAAAATCTCTAATCTAGTTGTAGGGAATTTTCAAACTCGATTTGGTTGCGCACCCAAACAAAGCAAGAAAATACCCATAAGACATTAAGTATAGAAAAACATAAATAACCTCAATTGGAAAATTGATCAATAATATTAAATATTCAATTACAAAAACTCATGTCTAGGGTTTTGAAATTAACCTCAACCAATAAGGAAGTTTAGCTTAACATGATAAGAAATGATAAGAGAATAAAAATTAGCAACATTGAGAATCAAAGAAACTTATTGGTTGAAGAAGATAGTTGAGGTTGATAGTAAATTATTGATGTCTCCTCCTCCAAGCTTCTTCCACTTTTTCTTCCTTGAAGCTCCAAAAACCCCAATAGTGCTTTCAAAATGTGAATCAATGTAGAGAGTGAGTGAATCTGAAAATTGATTCATCTTTATGTTGAAATGATATTGCCCTTTTAAAAAGTGTGATATAGTGATATAATTTGGTGTAAAGTGTGTAAGATGTGTTGTGTATTTTGTGTAAAGTGAGAAGGTGTGTTGTGCATTTGGTGTAAAGTGTGAAAGGTGTGTTGTGCATTTGGTGTAAAGTGAGTAATGTGTGTGGTATGATATATATATTTAGTGTATACATATCACAAACATGTGCCAAAAGGTGTAAATGATTGCCACTTGCCACCATTCCAACCAAAAGCATCAGTTTTGTCACATGGATAGTACCTAAGCGCCATATTTCTTGAAGAGGACAGTAAGCACGGTGCTTAGGCGCTGAAAATAGGGCATCTAGGCGCCGATGCTACTATTTTCTTCTTCTCCAAAATGGCTGTCTCACACTGTATATCCCCTTTAAACTGATTTTTAACCTCTTTATAGGCTGAATTGTCCTTCAGTGTCTTCACAAGAATTGTAGCTCTATCTATTAGCTATCGTTATCCACTTGAATCAAATCAATATCACATTTTTAGAGAGAGTTATGCCAGATATACAAAGACTGTCATATTTGGAAGTTTCAGTGCATGTTTGACTCTTTAACTGAATTTTACTCTTTGAAATCAATTGAATTGGGAAACCTTGCAAACATTAAAGTTGTACATACATCTCTTATTGTTCCAATAAGATAATAATAAGGTCAATTGAGCCTTAGATCAGACTTTTATACCCAAAATACAAACACTACTGTAGTCAAACCGTGTCAATTTGGCCCAAGAATGATTCTTTCAACTTCGTTTTGGCTCATTTTTTATCTTTTCATTCTCAAACTCCTATCACACACAAAATATTAATAAAAACCTATTATTAACAAGAATAAAGCAAAGAAGATATAGAAGAATTGATTCAAATAAATATAAAAATATGCACTTATCAACGACTGAAACACATGCCTCATGATTTCTGTGAGACTCAGGTGGATTGGGAGTATATGTGTACATTATTCAAGTTAGAAGGGTTTAAGGTAAATTTAATACTAAGTTTTAGCAAATTTATTTAATGAAATCTTACATTTATTAATTTAATCTTATGATGTTTATTGCTTTAACTTTTTTTGTAGAAACGGTCAATGACGAACTCCGCAAATCGAGCAAAGGTGCCTTATAATCATCGCGGAGGTTCAAAGTCCTTTGTACAGTACAGTTATGGGATGAAAGCAATGTTAGGTTCATGAGGACCAATTACAGCCTTTCGGTCACGCATCGTTAACACCAACGTGTACGATCACATCCACTCAGCACTCAACCACATAGTATCACAACATATGCATGCCACTTGGATGAACCCGCCACATCACTACCATGTTGAACTACACCGCCATGTCATCAAGCCATAGAATTGAACCCCAATTCCATTTCTAACAAATTTAAGGCCATATCATTGAGCCATAAAATAAAAACCTAGTTCTATTTTTGAAAAATTTAAGGTTCCTAAGCTCCCCGTGATGATGCATGCATACTAAGTGCAAAGTGCCAAATGTGACCTTTGCAATGTGTGCGTGTGAGTGTGGAAATGAATGGTGCTTCGCACCACCTTCGTAGCTCCTTAAGCTAGCTAAAGCTAGCCAAAAGTCACTTGGTCCATGAGGGTGCACCATTAGAAAAGCTACATTTTTACTGTCCTCTTCAACAAATAATTTTCTACTTCTTTAGAGTTTCCAAGATTATAGTGAAAGATTAATCATATTTCTCCTCGTTGTATACTAAGATATCATCAATGAATAACACCCCAAACATACCCATATAGAATCATCAAATATATTATTCATCATGTATATCAAAATAATTAAGGCATTATCAACCCAATGGCACAACAAGAAATTCATAATTAATTCAAACTTAAAATTAATCCTCAAGATCACAATAGCTCCTCTTAATTTATCAAATAAACCTTAATATGAAAATCTGTACTTATTACAAGATATTACTCAATTCAGTTGCAATAAAAAATACATAACCTTAAGATTCATCTTTCTTCTAGGTGAATATGAAGTGGAGCTTGTTTAGGAGAAGCACTAGACCTTAATGCCTTGCCCAATATTATAACAATATCACTTATGGTTCGGCGAATTCCAATAGGTGTATATGATAAACTAGATTGAATTTGTTCTTACAACACTATATCCAGGATAAAATTAATTGGTTAGTCAATAGCATGCCCAAAAACTTCTTTTCAACATGTATCAACAGATCTAAGGTCACACAAATGGATTTTTAGTAAACTTTGATCATTTCTAAATTCTAACACAACCTAAAGATTTATAATAACACTTTCTTACAACTCTCTTTCACGATAACTATAGAAAATTATAATTTGACAATCTTCCTTATTTTCTGCAAATAGTAAATATTTTCCTACTATGGCCTCCACAAAATTTCTAAATTTTCATCACCTAGAATTTAAAAGTGATAATAATCCTGAAACAATCCACCATGCATAATTCTCAATAAATCAATCAACAAAAAAGGTTATATCATAATCCTAGCCAATATAACAAAATTAACCTAGAACTCTTAAAATCTTATTAGTTGATCTTGAACCTCCAAAAGGAATTAAAACATTGTAATTGACCTCATATATATATATATAATATATATATATATATATATATATATATATATATATATATATATATATATCAAGTACCCTATCTAGTCTTATTACATACATAGTGGATAATAGAGAATATGTGATAAGTGGAAATTATACCCATAAATTGAGCACCATTTGCGTAACTTTTTATTTAGTTTTCGAGATTTTTTATGATTTTTATTATTGTGTTTAGCGTTTATTTTGCAGAGTTGAAGATAAAGGAAGAATGTCATTGGATGCACCAAAATATCTACTTGGTAAAAAAAAAAATTGGTCCAATGAACCAATTTGTGAGGCTAAAATTGATATTTTGCCCTCTTTAGGGCATCTCAATCTGATTTTTAAGATCCCAAGAGCCTCCAAATGAGTGGAGGGAGGATTTTGGAGACAAAAGAGAAGAAACAAGAGAGTGAAAAAGGAAGAACAAGACAAGAAAGGAATTTTGGGGAAGAGAGGAGAATTCTTCCAAGCTTGAAGAAAGATATCGACAAGGAAAGAAAAGCTCATCCTCTTTGAACTTTGATTTTATTTTCATCTCTTCATTTGAATATGTGTATGAATATTGTTAAGATATTTCTTATTTTCATCATGAACTAATTTCCATTTCTAGGGTTGTGATGTAATCTAATTAGGATGTGTTGAATATTTTATCAAGTCAATTCTTGATTTATATATCAAGTTGAGTTTTCTACATTGTTGTTAATGCTTTCAATTATTTGGCCACTAATTGAATGATTTGCTAATCATATTAACCCGGGAGGTGATATATGTGTCTAGTTCTAGGTGTAGAGAATCATAAATTGCATGTGAGATAGGAATATACTTTCATGGTTTGTGTAGTCTTGTTGGAGATCTATAGAACTAAATGAATTATTGATTGTTGTAATTCATATAGGAATATAGTGAGTTAGCAATTGATGGTATTTTCATTAGACCTTGAGAGAGGCTAATGGATAATTTAGGGACTCTCGACTATCACTTGAGAAATAAGTTGAAATTGATGAGATAGATTATTCAACTCAAACTAATTATGATGAAATCATAACCCTAGGTCTTTACAATCATTGATATTCGTTTTTACTCGATTTTGCGCATCATTTTGTAGAGTAATTTAAATTCATTTGCATTAATTATCACTCACTTTCATTTGTTCAAATAAAATTAGAGTTGATAAAATTTTGGTATTTAGTAATTTAATAGTCCTCGTGGGAACGATAATCTACTCATCATTTTATTACTTATAACGATAACGTGCACTTGTGTTCACGAATTTTTGCAACAAATTTTTGGCGCCGTTGCCGGGGACTATTTTATTTTATTAATATCAATACCAAGTAACTCTAATTTTAGTTTGAATTTTTTTTCTTCTTTTACTTTCGTTTTTCCATTTTAGATTTTCAGGCGTTGATTGAAGGTAAAGAGTAAAGCTCCTAAACGAGTCTCAAATAACCATGGCAAATGCGAGGGAAAATATAGAGATTAATAAGACACTATGTGATTATGTTATACCTATGGTCATTGATACGTTTTTGGGAATCAGGCCCCCTGTTATTCAAGCAAATAATTTTGAGATCAAACCAGCTATTATTCAGATGATTCGGGCTAATAAGTTCTATGAATTAGCCAATGAGGATCCAAATGCACACATAGCTAGTTTTCTTGAAATTTGTGATACGTTCAAATACAATGGTGTTACTGATGACGCCATTAGATTGAGATTGTTTCCATTTTCACTTTGGGACAAGGCCAAAATTTGGTTGAATTCTCTACATGCTGGGACAATCACTGCTTGGGCATGCTTGGCTCAAAGCTTTCTAGCTAAGTTCTTCCCACCCTCTAAGACAACAAAGATGCAGAATGATATCATGACCTTTGCTCAATATGACTTGGAATCCTTGCATGAGGCTTGGGAAAGGTACGAGGATATATTGAGAAGGTGCCCACATCACGGTTTACCAAATTGGTTGCAAGTACAAACTTTCTATAATAGTTTGAGTGGTTCAACTAGAACTCTAGTAGATGTTGCCGCTGGCGGAGCTCTTATGGGTAAAACCATAAGGAGGCCTACGATCTTCTTGAGACCATGGCTGCTAATGCTTATCAATGGCCGTCAGAAAGAATTGCACCAAAGAAAGTATTTGGAGTTCATGATGTTGATGCACTCGCTACTCTTACTGCTCAAGTTGCTGCTGTTTTGCCTCAATAATTTAACTCTCTACATACAAATCCCGCACCCATATCAGTTGAGGTATGCAATTTTTGCAGTGGTTCTCACTATAGTACGGAGTGTCAAGTTGGGAACTCATTCATTTCATATCATCCAGAGCAAGCACATTTTATGGGGAATGCTAATTGGTAGAACAATCCATACTCTAACACGTATAATCTAGGATGGCGCACCCATCCTAACTTTTCATGGAAAAATGGACAAAATGCAGTGGGCGCGCAAACCCATCAAATTTTCAGCCTCCAAATCAGTCTCAGCAGGTACCTAAAGCTTCCATAGAAGATGGTATCGAGAAATTCATGGCAAGAACAGAGGCAACATTGCAAGAACAAGAGTCTATTATTCATAATCAATCTGCCTCTATTCGAAGCCTGGAGGTCCAAATAGGTCAAATTGCCAATATGTTGAGCACAAGGTCTCAAGTTCTTTTTCCAGCAATACTGAGATAAACCCCAAAGAGAATGTGCATGCCATTACTCTTCGTAGTGGTAAGGAGTTGTCGCAGCTGGAAAGAAAAGTCACTACTCCAAAGGAGCTGGCAAAGGAAAGAGTGGTAGAAAAATTTGATGACACACCAAGCAAAGAAGTAGATAAGCCTAAATCAAAGTTGTTTCCAGACAATCCTCCTCCATATGTGCCTCCTATCCCATTTTCTCAACGCTTCCAGAAATAAAAATTAGATAAGCAATTTTCTAAGTTTTTGGATGTCTTTAAAAAGTTGCATATTAATATTTCTTTTGCTACGTAAAATTCATGAAGGAGATCATCTCCAATAAAAGAAAGCTGGAGGAATATAAGACGGTGGCACTTACTGAGCAATGCAGCGCCATCCTACAAAAGAAGCTGCCACCCAAGTTGAAAGATCCAAGGAGTTTTACGATTCCTTGCACTATTGGAAATTCATTTTTTGATAAAGCTTTATGTGATTTGGGTGCAAGTATAAATCTAATGCATGTCTCTGTATATAGAAAACTTGGGCTTGGAGAAGCAAAGCCAACCACCGTATCTCTGCAACTCGCTGACAGATCTGTTAAGTACCCTAGGGGAATAATTGAAGATGTGCTAGTGAAAGTGGACAAGTTCATCTTCCCTGCAGATTTCATCGTTTTAGACATGGAGAAAGATCAAGATATTCCAATAATTCTTGGTCGACCATTTTTAGCTACGGGGAGAGCTCTTATTGATGTGCAGAAGGGTGAGCTGATTTTGAGAGTTCAAGATGAACAAGTTTCATTCAATGTGTTCAAGGAGATAAAACCTCCAAGTGGAGTTGATAATTGTTTTCGAGTGGAGACTGTTGATAAATGCATGAAAGTGACTATATCAGAGAAATAACCATCTCAGCCCTTAACCACTTGTTCATTTGGAATTTCAAATAAAGATGATCTTGAAACTTTAGAATTTGCGCAGCAAGTGAGTTGGCGACGACTGAAAGGTACAACGATGGTGGAGGGAGCCTCAATAAGTCTATGATAATTTTACAAGATCAAGGGTGATGAGATCCAAAGATAATCTGGCTGAAGACTTTAAACTAAGCGCTTCTTGGGAGACAACCCAAATTATTTTGTAGTTTTCATATTTTTCGTCATATTTGTTTCTTGCACTTAAATCCTTCATATAGCTTAGGAATAAATGTTTTTTTTTCTCTAATCTTCATTTATTTGTTTTGGTTGTAGGTTCAATATAATTTTTTTTGGCAGAAAGCCCAGTGCCAAGGCGCCGAGCACTGCCCCAAATGGTTATAAAGCCCAGCGCTGCAGCGTTGGTATCCCATCACCTAGGCACTGGATGTTATATATATATATATAAAAGAAAAAGAAAATCAGAAAAAAAGAGAACATCTTCAACAATGTTTCTCCATTCTTTCTTCATTTCCCCTACATTATCCATTGTATTTTGAGTTTTTCCCCAATTATTTTGCTCCCCATTAAATCACATTTACTCTTGCTATTGATTACTACACTCTTCTCTTGTTTGTGTATTATAGAAGATTTTCCTTCAAAACTCAAGATTGGCAAGAAGAACCGTAATGGAATTATCATGTGGCATTTGATGGTTATTGTTGGTTAATTTGTGGTTGATTATTGGTAGTTGTGACTGGTTGTTAAAATTGGGGTAGTGAGTTCTAAAATCATCACTTACAAGAAGAATCCTAACTCTTGCACACCAACTGTTTGATAAAAGACTGGAGAGAAAGGGTGGAATGTTTTGTCTCATTTGAAGTTTATTCTTTGAGACTTATTTGGTGCTTGATTGTTGGGAGTCGCATCCGCCATCGAGCAAGCATTCATTCAGTTGGGAGCCAATGTAATTTCCTACACCACCACATTCGCCACAATTTTCCGCTCCACCACCCATGCCCAACCCCACTGATGAGGACGCAGAGGATTGAACACACCTTTAGGGAAGCCCTTCTCACTTCTGTGTTATTTATCTTTTTATTGAGGACAATGTTCACTTCTAGTTTGGGGGCATTTGGTTATTTTCTATTTTGTTTTGGTTGTAGTTAAAAAAAAAAGGGTTAGAAATGATGATTATGATCAAATACCTAAAGCCAATGATGAGAATTTGATTATGTTTATTTATAACTTTTGGAAATTGATGAATATTATGCTCATATATATGCTTAGCTCTTGTTGATTTTTTATCTTTCATGTAATCCTTTGACATATTGAGCACATAGCCTTGAACATTTGGATTTTCTATTTATTTAGAAGAAGTTTATGCGAACTCAATACTTTCTTTGGCGATCTCATAAAATTCTAGAACTTGTTTGATTATCACTCGAGGTGAAATCCTAGACTACATAACATTAGGAAAGTGATTTAAGCCATTTTTTGGACCATTTGAGCCTTTCAAGTCACCTTGTTTACGATGCATAATCCCTAGTGTCCCCCATTGAGCCTATTGAGCCATTTTCTTTGTCACCCTACAAAAATTAACCCTAGCCATTTTCTTACATTTTATCCTACACTCAGCTCATTGCTATTCTAGTAACGTCATTTTGAGTATTGAAAGTAAAAAAAAATGGCAAAGAGAGGTGGCGTTGTACAAAACTAAAAAAAATGTCAAGAAATATGAGAAAAGAGTGGAATACCCTTTGTTCATAAAAATAATAAGTTTGGGGGTGTAACACATCAAAGGAGTTTAGTGAATAAAGTGGTGTGATAAATCAAAAGATGAAAGGTTCGTGAAGTTGTGAGACGACGATGTGGTGGTGTTCATCAACAAGGTTCTAGAATAGTTGTGTGCTATGAGTAATTTGAGCTATTATATTATCTTTTATCCTACCATTAACTTAGCCACACATTACAAGCTTTCAAAGTCCTAATGATCCTTGATGTTGTGTTGGTCTACATTAATGGAGAGTGACATGAAAAGCAAGCCTATAGAATTTAAAAATACCAAAATAAGAGATCAATAATTCTATTGTAAGTTTGCATAAACCAATCTGGGTAACGAAACGTTAAATGTAAGAGGCTAGACACACACACACTCAAAGGATTTAAAGATAGGTGAATTTGACACTTGAGTTGAAATCATGCATTTTGATGATATTTAGATAATAACTTAAATTATAAATTTACATTGATTTCTAGCCCATGTAGTCAGTTGATTGTGATCATCGTTTGTTTTTGTACTTGTTTTATTTCTTTATTTTGCTCGAGAACTAGCAAAATGTTAAGTTTGGGGGTATTTGATGAGTGAAAATTATACCCATAAATTGAGCACTATTTGTTTAACTTTTTATTTAGTTTTTGAGATTTTTTATGATTTTTATTATTATGTTTAGCGTTTATTTTAGAGTTAGAGATAAAGGAAGAATGTCATTGGATGCGCCAAAATATCTACTTGTTTAAAAAAAATAATTCGTCCAATAAACAAAGCTCCAGCGCCTAGGCGCTGGAAAAGCAGCGCCGACGCTACTAGACAATGAATTTTGTCCAGTGAAGGCAGTGCTTAGGCGCTGCTAACGGATTTGTGAGGCTAAAATTAATATTTTGCCCTCTTTAGGGCATCCCAATCAGATTTTTAAGATTCCAAGAGCCTCCAATGAGTGGAGAGAGGATTTTGGAGACAAAAGAGAAGAAACAAGAGAGTGAAAAAGGAAGAACAAGACAAGAAGAAGGAATTTTGGGGAAGAGGAGAATTCTTCCAACCTTGAAGAAAGATATCGACAAGGAAAGAAAAACTCATCCTCTTTGAAGTTTGATTTTATTTTCATCTCTTCATTTAAATGTGTATGAATATTGTTAAGATATTTCTTATTTTTATCATGAACTAATTTTCATTTCTAGGGTTGTGATATAATCTAATTAGGATGTGTTGAATATTTTTATCAAGTCAATTCTTGATTTATCTATCAAGTTGAGTTTTCTACATTGTTGTTAATGCTTTCAATTATTTGGCCACTAATTGAATGATTTGCTAATCATATTGACCTAGGAGGTGATATATGTGTCTAGTTCTAGGTGTAGAGAACCATAAATTGCATATGAGATAGGAATATACTTTCATGGTTTGTGTAGTCTTGTTGGAGATCCACAGAACTAAATGAATTATGAATTGTTGTAATTCACATAGGAATATAGTGAGTTAGTAATTGATAGTATTTTCATTAGACCTTGGGAGAGGCTAATGGATAATTTAGGGATTCTCGACTATCACTTGAGAAATAAGTTGAAATTAATGAGATAGATTATTCAACTTAAACTAATTATGATGAAATCATAACCCTAGGTCTTTATAATCATTGATATTCATTTTTACTCAATTTTGCGCATCATTTTATAGAGTAATTTAAATTCATTTGCATTAATTGACACTCACTTTTGTTTATTCAAATTAAATTAGAGTTGACAAATTTCGGTATTTAGTATTTTAATAATCCTTACGGGAATGATAATCTACTCATCATTTTATTACTTGTAACGATAACGTGCACTTGCGTTCACGAATTTTCGCAACAATATATAGCTCTAAAGATAGAATACCAACCATAAATTTTGTATCTATTACTACTGATGAGTCTGCCTCAACATTATTTTATTCAAAATCTTAAAACACATGGCTAATATTATTCATGAAATACAAAATGAATTATACAACAAATAAAACTTACTAGCATGGTTGTGCTCCACTAGTTTCAGAGATATGTACATGGACAGTCTACAGAACCACAAACCGGCTCTGATACCACTCTGTAACACCCCCACCACTAAATATAGATATTGGTATAATAATAATTTTGACAATGTAGTACATGTGTATGCATGTGTATATATTTACTTACGTCAAATGTAGCACTTTGAGAAATAGTAAAGTATTTTCTCACATATAACCTTGTATATAGAAAAATCATTGTTTATATATAGTCAACACTTTATATAATAATAATGAATGTAAAAATTAGAATATGCCCACAACACATCCGAACAGGTCGTCATCCATGTACACTGATCCTCAGAACCTATAGGAACCCCAACAACTTGCCCAGTAAGTCCATGGTATCAAGTATCACCAAACTCACCTACAATGCATTAACTATATGAGCTAACGCTCAGCAAGTAAAGATTATGTATGTCAAAGAATAATCCACAATATCAAGTCATGCATCTCAAAATGCTATGCCTACAATGCAATTCCATGCATCAAAACGTTTCTCCCAAAATCATTTCTTTCTTGGGTCCCTGACCAATGCTACTATCCCATGCACCAGAAAAGAGCTCTGCACATCACCATAATCCAATGGCCAATAATCATAAAATCATGCAAATCCATGCACGCGGTACACTAGTAGTGGTCAGTAAAATATTTTTCTTTCTTAGAATCATGCCATGCAATGCAAGATTTATCATAATATTTGTATATGATGCATGCACGTGCCAATGCCCATGTATGTATGCTCAATGGACATGAATGACTGTAATGCGTACACTCTGCTACGCACATATGATCTATGGTATTACATATAAATCATATTTACTATGTTTATGCATTGTAGTTGCAAATGAATCTTTACTTACCTTTGATCGGTTGTGTGTTAGTTTTAGGTTTCTTAAGTATTACTCCCTAACCTTAGATGTGAAATAATTTGTAAAAATACAAGATATCAATCACCATCCTCAATTAACAAATTCATTATACCTAATGTAGTGTAAAGATCATGAATCTCAATTTAACTAAACAACCTTACCACTTAGAAACTATAACCAAATACAACATTCTACGTACCTTTGTTCCACATCTTAAATGTATACTAACCTCACTTAATTGATGTATTATAACTCTTACAACATTTCCCTAAATGTTAGGGATCAAATGCACCACATCTATGCTAGAATATGTTAATGAACCAAATAGGACAGATTCACCACTTCACAATTTCTTGTTGTCACATTAATTTGCATGATGATTTTGACACCCTTAGATATATTCATTCACTCCCCAATTTTTATCACACTTAGATAACATCAAAAAAAATGTAACCATGTAATATAATGGCTAAAACTCACGGATATAGCTTCCCAAGTTCAGCTCCCTTCGCAGCATACTGAAACAGATTTTTCCTACGGTGACATTTTTGCACACTTCATAGCATTAATGGTTTTATCACCCTTATGTATATTCAATATCTCCCAAATTTTTACCACACTTATATAACATATACACAGAGACAACCAAGTTATATTATTTCCAAAAATAATGAATTTAGCTCCCCTAATTCAGTCTCCTTCACAGCACACCAAAATAGATTTTACTACTTTGGCAGTTTGAGTGTTTCTCCAATATCATTCTCTATTTCAATTTATAATCGATCAAAATTCATTCCAATAATCTTAACGCATATATGGACATGTAAATGGTAATAATTATAGGTTTCATTCAACATACCATACACTTTTGAATCCTAAAACACAAGAAAATAGTAAGGTGACAATTTCTGCCACTAGTATTTTCTATTAAGTGTTTGTCATCAAAAACCCTTTCTTTGTGCACCAAAGTCTTACTAAAAACTTCCTAAAACTTTTATAAGAGATATTGAAAGCTTAGTAAATAATAAAACCATTCAGAATAATCTAAAAACCAAAGGCCAATTAGTAGATAAGTGTTACCTATGCAGATTTTGAGGTTAAACTTGATGGTAATCACTTCTCCTTTACTTTTCTTGCTTTTATTTCAACTTAAAATCAATTTGGAACACTTGGATATCTTAAGGTGTGTGTTTGGAAGATGAAAATGACTGAAATAAGGGTCTGTTCATAGCTTAAGGGTGAAGGGTTTGAGGTGTTAGCTTAAGCTTAATAAGAAAGCATGAGGTGGCAAAGCTTGAGGTGGCATGTAATGGTATAATATGATTTTCTCCCTTATCTTGCAGCCCTAATCTTATGTGTCTCACGTATTCTTATTTGGTTGCAACCTATCTTAGTCACCATTCATTCCTGTAGGTAATTCGTATGTCCGTTCATTCGATCTCCAAACTGATTGACATCTGATTCTTAAATGATTGTTTAGTTTGCATTTCTAAAATCATATGCACATATGGACCTTGTATCACATTATATCATGTCTAATATCCCAAGTATGTTAATCCATGGATGTATACTTTTAAAACACCTCGATCTAATTAAATTGAATCATATAAACTTACTAGTAATACCTTTAACACTTCCAAAATTATAACATATAACATATGAATATCCAATATGTCGACCAATCTATTCTTTTTCTTATTTAAATATAGAATTTCTTAATTAGGTTATAATATCTCAATCACTAATATCATGTGATAGCATTACAGGTCTAACGATTAAGAATGCTATATAAGATGCCATGTAATCACTAGAATGGGGTGTACGGGCATCATGTTTTACTTTGAAATAGATCCTAACTTTTGATAGTTTTTATAACTTTTGCAAAACGTGTAAGTGTCTTTGAAAAGAGTTGGTCAATAAAATCTACATTTTGCAGTGGTTTTCTTTCCCAAAAAATAACCACCATATGTTTCAAAATGACAAAATTTAATAATAATACATTTCTCACTGTCAGACATGCATCTTTGAAAGATTTGATTAGGATAATATTTGAATAGGTATGGATCAACCTAATAAAAAAAATTACTTTAGTCAAAAACTTCTTATCTTGGAAATTCCAATGCAGTGGCATTTTTTCTGTCACAAGAAAATTAACAATGTTATCAAATCAAGGTAAAATAGAAACATTAAATAGTTGTTCATCATCAAAAATATCATTAATGGTGTGGTCTAAAATGAATCATCACAGACAAGTCTCGATAAATGATCAACCACCACATTCTCCACTCATTTCTTATCTCAAATTGTAATGTTGAATTCCTAAAGTAAAAAATCCACCTAATCATTCTAGGTTTGACAACTTTTAAAAAAAAAAGATATTTCAAAACTGCATGATCACTAAAAACAACAACCGATGAGCCAACAAAATAAGATCTAAATGTGTTGAATAATTCAATTGAGCATTATTCAAAATTTTACTTACATAATAAATGACATATGATTTCTTATCTTTTCTTTATCCTTAGACAGCTTCAATAGCATAGTCACTTGCATCACACATTATTTTAAAAGGTTAAGTCCAATCTGGATGTAGTATGATTGGAGCAGATGTAAGCATGTTTTTAAACTTAACAAAAGCATTTTTACAATTTTCAATCAATTCAAAAATAGTGTCTTTTGTTAGAAGATTACACAAAGGTTTAGATATTATACTAAAATCTTTGATAAATTTTATATAAAAACTAGCATATCCCAAAAATTATCTTAGCTCCTTCACAAACTTTAGTATTAGCAAATTGACAATTAACTCAATTTTAGATTTGTCTACTTCAATACCTTTTGATAAAATAATGTGTCCAAGAATAATACCAGTTGTTATCATGAAATGACATTTATCCCAATTAAGTACAAAATTCTTTTCTTCACACCTGATCAAAACCTTTTCTAAATTAGACAGCAAAAGGGAGATAGTGTCACTAAATATTTCAATGCATGAAATAGTTGTGGCAAGATCTTGATTTATTTAATAATTACAAGTGGAAGTCTCAAGATGATTGTAAGCACAGTAGAAAAATGGTGGAGAATCATCATATTTTTAAGTTTTTGGTTGGACTTAATGTTGAATTTGACGAAGTCAGAGGAGGATAATCGGTAGATAGCCTCTTCCCTCACTTGGTGAAGTTTTTTCTGAAGTTAGGAGGGAAGAGAGTCGTATGAGTCTTATGCTTAGGATAAAATTTTGAAACTCGCAGATTGAGACTAGAACTCTTATTGCGGCAGATGCCAATGCAAGCAAAGTAACCCAACGAGAGAAGCCACGAATCTGGTGTGACCATTGCAATAAACCTCGACATACATGGAGACTTGCTGGGACATCCATGGAAAACTAGCAAATTGGAAGTCTAAATATAAAACTGGTCGCACACAGCCTACAACTAATGAAATGGAGACCAATCTATTCACCAAAGAGCAGATGGATCATCTTTTAAAATTGCTGAAATCCAATTCCTCATCTGGTAGTATTCCTAATATGTCAATTGCTCAAATAGGTAGTGATTTTATTGCCCTATCGTGGGTTTCAAATTCTGCCCCTTGGATCATAAATTCGGGGGCATCTGATCATATGACTAGTTCCTCTCAATTGTTTAATACTTATTTACCTTATCCTGGTAATGAAAAAGTCAGAATTGCTGACGAAAGCTTCTTACCAATTGCCGGAAAAGACTCAATAAGAATCTATGAAATTATTGATCTTAAATCAGTTCTTCATGTGCCTAAACTTGCATGTAATCTCTTATCTGTGAGCAAACTATCTGAAAATTCTAATTGTTTTGTTGTATTATCCAAATCTCATTGTGAATTCCAGGATCACGACTCTGGGAGGATGATTAGCAATGCTAAGATGATAAATGGTCTCTACTACTTTGAGGATGATACCTTCAAGAATAAAAAAGCTCATGGCTTGAGTAGTGTTAGTTCTATCCCTACTTATGATGAAATAATGCTTTGTCATCGTAGATTAGGTCATCCTAGTTTTCCTTACCTTAAACACTTATTTCCAAGTTTGTTTAAAAATGTGAGTTTTTCATCATTTCATTGTGAAAGTTGTGTTTTGTCCAAAAGTCATCATAATACTTATGTTGCAAAATCATATTTTACCTCAAAATTATTTTATTTGATTCATAGTGATGTCTAGGACCCTTTAAAGTCACCACTTTAACTGAAAAAAAATGGTTTGTAACCTTTATTGATGACCATACACGATTATGTTAAATATATTTGATGAGTGAAAAATCTGAAGTAACAAAGTTATTTAAAGATTTCTTCAACATGATTGAAAATCAATTCCAAACAAAAAATAGAATACTCCGATCCAACAATGGTACGGAATATTTCAATGAAAGTTTGGGAAATTTTTTGAAAGAAAAAGGTATTCAACATCAATCAGCTTGTCAAGACACCCCTGAACAAAATGGAATTGTTGAAAGAAAAAACAAACATTTACTTGAGGTTGCTCGTGCTATTATGTTTTCAACAAATGTTCCAAAATACTTATGGGATGAAGCTATTTTAATAGCATCTTATTTGATTAATAGGATGCCTACTCGGATCTTAAGATATACAACACTATTGGCATGCTTAAAAAATTCTTTCCCAGAGTTTCGAATATCATCTGATCTACCACTTAAGGTTTTTGGCTGTACTGTTTTTGTGCATATACCTGGTAAATTTAGATCTAAACTAGACCTCAGGGTTGAAAATGTGTTTTTATTGGATACACACCAAATAAAAAGGGGTATAAATGTTACAACCCTACAACAACAAAATTGCATGTCAGCCTGGATGTTACATTTGTTGAAAATGAATTATTTTTTAAAACTTGTCTTCTTGGGGAGAAAGACAAAGAGGAGGATAATTTTTGGAATGTAGTTTCTCTGCCTAATACAATTCTTGAACAAACTTCAAATTCAATTTTGGATAATAGAAAACAAAGTAACCTGAGTCCAACTTTTCCAAGCATAATAGATTCACAATCAGGGAGAGAAACACTACAACAAAAAAATTATGAGCTTCGGGTTTATACTAGGAGGAAAAATCATACAAAAGAAAAGGATCTATCTATCAAATTAGCACAAGGCCAGTCTAAATCTCAAAGTGATGAGCTTGTGAATCTCACAGGTAACTCATTTATTCCAACTCCTGTTCTGTCAATTGAAAATTCCATTCCTAATGAACCTTTAGATCTTGATATTCCTATAGCTCTTAGGAAAGGTGTTCGCTCTTGTACTAATCACCCTATTGCAAAATATGTGACTTATAAAAACCTCTCAAATAATCATCTAACTTTTACTTCTAAGATCTCTCACCTGTTTATTCCAAGAAACATACAGGAAGCATTAGAAAATTGCTACAATTTTAAGGTTGCAAACCCAAGTGCAGGTTGTAGTAAGTAATAAATTTCTCGTGAGCCCGAGGTCAATCCACAGGAAAGTTGTTTGAAGAATTCAAGTTTATATTTCTAAAAAGATGGAGTTTATATGAATCAAAATATATGAACAATTAATGTATGATGTAACTAAAGAAAAATCGAAGTAATAAAAGTATTGAGGATTAGGGATCCACTCTTGAGTTTTGGATAAAGAAATGATTATTTATTCTTTTTACCTTTATTAATTACCACAATTGGAATCCATACATAATGAAGGTTCCAATGGAAAGATATTATCAAGTAACTCATGCAATAAGGTAATCATGATATTATCTTACTATTGCAAATTATCTCTTAACGCCAACACTTATTTATGGGATCAAGCATTTATGTACACCTTCGTCAACAACAAATTAAGGTTTCACATTAGCAGTCGGTGCGGTAAAACTGTACAATAAGCTAAATGAACCCAAGTATTTGTTGTGCCATTGGAGATACATAAATCAAGAATCACCACAAAACAAGTAGGGTTTAGATCAAAAATAAAAATAATAATACAACATACTTAAATAATTTCTACCCTTATAACCATTTCTCTTCCTACATCAAGAGATTCACCCTTTTTCCTCAACAAAATGAAATTTAGAAAGATATAATAAAAGTAACAAAGACTAAAAATATAAGAGAAATTAGAGAATGCATTTCTATTACTACTAGAAAACTTACAATACTAGAAAACATACAAACTAGATAACTTAGCCTAAAGAAACCCTTTATCCCCCCCCCCCCCCTCTTACAAGCTTAATACATGGCCTATTTATAGTACTTGGAGTAAGCTAGAGGCCAAACAAATAATGGAGGGGTTAATCAAGTGGTATGCTAGTTGCCAAGAGTTGGTAAGTTGTTACACAAATTTCTCATCCACTGAATTAAATTATATTTTTCAGTCAGATACAGCCCGATTTTGAAGATACGTGAAGAATCAAAATTATAGATCTTTCATCTTTGATATATTTTCATATATCTTTTGTCAAATTTGGCAATCGGATGAAGGAGATATGGTCAAATTACCGATTCATGTCCAAGAGCCGCCCTATAACATCAGCAGCAACTTGTAGCCTATGGTTTTACCATTTCGACATATTTTCACACCATCGTGTCTTCAGAAAACTTGTTTATTTACCTCTTCGGTATAACATATCCTAATTTCAGACCAAAATAAATTTGGGCTCAAGATATATAACCGAATTGGTAAAATAAGTCAATATTGGGCTGAACTCTGATCCGAATTTTGGTGATCCATTTTGTGTAATTACTTGGACGAATTTTCTGCTATCATCAAGACTAAATTGGACTGAGCCTCCAACATAAAAGTTGTACCTCTATCTCTTGGCTTTCAAATGAAACAAGCTTCAGGTCCATAGAGCTTTTTAATCATGAAGTTATACTCAAATTACAAAAACTGCACAAGTCTGAAAACATGCTTCAATTTATTCCTTAACACAAAACATTAATAAAACAATAATATTAATAAGAATAAAGCAAGAAAAGTATAAAGGATTTGATATAAAAATATGTCAAAATATGCACCTATCAAATTCCCCCACACTTAACCCTTGCTTGTCCTCGAGCAAGTTTAAAACAAACATAAACTAATCCACTTTTATAGGAAATCACGATTGCATTTAGCATATGCAACAAGCCTTTAAACCCCTAGGTGGGCCATAGAGGACGAGTTGTAGTCTCGTGAAGGTTTCCAGCAGTGATACCTACAAACACCTATAATAACTATCTTCCAACTTTTATTCTCATGAAGCAATAAAGTAATATAGAAATAAAATCAAACAAGTATTGAGTTTAACTCTTAGTCATTCAAAAATCAATATATTTCCACAATAAGCATACTCAAGTGTGTGTGTGGACAGTTAATGTCAATAGTGAAGAAACTATGCATGTTTCAAATAAGTGAATTCTCATAAAACCTTGCAAAAACCATCACCCAATCTCTAAAGAAAAGTTAAATATCATAGGCTCTTCCTTTGGTGCAAATGTCCACTACACTGAAAGCACCACACGAAATCAAAAAGTTTTCAACAAAGGTTGTAATGGGGCCAAAGGGTGGTGATGTAGCTATGAAATAAAAGGATAGGATGCAACAAAGGTTCTAAAAACTTTATAGAATTAGAGACATAAAATTTATCGATGAAAAATTCTCCAACTCCACAAATTTCACACTGGAGTCTATTGTTATTGAATTGGACCCCTCTTATTCATCTTGCAACATCTCATTTTTAGTTGCAACTTGTAGCACTTTGCAACCTTTTTTTTTATTGTTTTTCTTTTTCTTTTTTCTTTTTTTCTTTTCTTCTTTTTTTTTTTAAAGAAACTCCCCCACACTTATCTTCTATTCCAACATGAATTTCTTTTGTAAGTTCAAGCTGTCAATTGAATATCTCTTAAACTCCAATCACTTTTAGAACAAGGGTTGAATAATAGTGTATTTAGGCTAGGTAAAAAGATATGGTTACAAAAAAAAATATTTATTTATTGTAAGGCTCAAAATGGTTTACTAGGGGGATGTTTTCTTTAAACATCATATAGGGAACAAGTTGATTTGGCAATGGTGCTAGAAAGCCTATTGCCTTAATCATTTTTCTAGTGGTGCACTATCAGTCGTTCGCCTCGACCGACCAAAAGTAAAAGTTCTAACACTCAACCCCAACATGTTGAAGATTCAAGTGATGATTAGAGCAAAGGCATAAGAACTATCTATTTTGACATGATTGTCTTCACACTAAATAACATAACTATTTGTGCAAAATAAAATTTGAGTATAATTATCGCAAAAATATATTAACCAAATAACAACATCAAAGTCCAAAACAACACCGATCATCAATTAAACCATATTATTCATGCTTAATTTTAATCATTGAAGTTGGAAGAACCGATACAACTCAAAAAAACATATTGGTAATTCATAAACACTTGTTAAAAACTTTACAAACCTACCATGTTATGCAAAAAATAGGGATGCATCTCAAGAGTATTACAATTACCCTTTACTCAGCCACCTTTTTTTCATGCTTTCAACGGACCCATAAAAAAAACACGCTTGATTTATATTTGTTTTTATATATATATATATATTTTATTATTATTATATATTTTTTTAAATACTAAAAAAAAACACACATTGAATATACAAGTCATGATATCAATTATCCCTCCCCCCAACCTAATCGAGACATTATCCCCAATGTCAAAAATAGGAAAGTAGAGTTTGAAAGATATCACCTGAAATACGGCTATTAAAGCTGAAACAAACAAAAAAAAAATACATACTATTAGATAAAATCATTAACAATAAGTATCACAGACTGAGAGTCAAATTCAATTTGCATTTTCGACCATTGTTCCTGTTGGACCAATCTACATTGGCCAAGGTTGGATTAGGTTTTGGCACATATGCTAGAAGTTGATCAATCAGCTAGTTAGGTGTCGGAGCAGAAATGATGATTCTTCTCGCAGAAGTTGAAATAAAACCTTTTTTCACAGCATGATCTACAAAAGATAGCAAACCATCATAAAAACTATTAACATTAAGAATACCTATAGGTTTTTGGTGAATGTTGAGTTTTGCCCAAGAGATAATTTGGCATAATTCCTCCAGTGTACAAAAACCGTCAGGTAGAATGATGAATGCATCCACATTGTTTAACATGTTAGGCATTCTGTCCTGAATATGTGACACTTTTAGCTCATCTCCAATGGTCATATCTGTGATATTCTGTACTGTTAAAGATTTTGGGATAACTCCCAGAACTTTGACACCTCCTACATAAGCAAAAATAGCAACACTCCCCATTAACCCCAAACTATCTCCTCCATACACTAAATGAATTTTTCTTTTTGCTAAAGTTCTACCAAGGTTATTAGCTGCCCCTATAAACTCACCATTTTTTCCTAGATTGGATCCACAAAAAACACAAATGGAATTAAATTTGCGAGTTGAAGAAACTTTCATTTTTTTTTTTCTTTTGAAAATAAGTTGTGCAAAAATAGAGTGAGTATGGTGATATTTATTGAGGTGTGAACAGGGAGTGCATTTATTGCATGTCTTTTTCTTTTGTCAAAAAGGTTGAAAATAAAGACACATACGAAATTTAAAAATTACCTACTAACACGTGTATGTACATGTAGTTGTGATTGTGGCTCACATCTTCCTCTGGTTTTACATCCAGTAACGGCTTAAACGCCCTCTATGGGTCGAGGATATGCTTCCCATCCAGTTTTCTTATAAACTGACAAACAGGGTCCTTTAATGTCAGATTCCCAAGACTATAAAACTCATATTCATTTCGAAAACGATCCCATAAATCAAGAATTGCACGTTGTACCAATCCACATGAATGCGTATCAAGAGTCAATATAATGTGATCTAAAGACTCCTTACTCAGTCCATCCATAATGAATTTAAGTTTATCTTCTCGATTTTTAGAGACCATTCCTAAAGAACGACACTTTATGTTACAAGTCCATCTAGCACAAATATGACAAATTTTTATTTTTTTCACCCTTCGTTTTTTTGAATATGTGCTTTTACCAAAACCAGACATGTATCTAGTAAGCAAATCTGGAAACTTATGTGAAAACTCACCTGCCCTTACCTTTGATTCAATTATCCATCGTATGTCCTCCGGAATGCCCTTGTGCATAAGCATCCTCAATCTTTCAATCCTGATTTTATAAATTTTCAAAATTGCATTTTTAGGAAGAAAAGAAAATCGCTTCTTGAGAGTTAGAAAAATGTCACCCATTTTGAAAAGAACAAGAAAAGAGAATAAGAAAAACAAAGAAAATTTGTACAAAGATTTCAGTTGTTTGGGAAACTGACAAGTCCGACTTTTATAGCCACGGAGTACCGTTATCCGCCATTTAATCGAAAAGAAAAAAAAATAAAAGAAGAAAAAGAAAAAAAAAATAATGTCAGAGAAAAATGAGTATATACAACACTAATCATAACAAGGTTTAGAAAGAAAAAGAATTTCCTCTTGTGAAAATTAATTTTTTAGAAATGGTTTAACTCTTTATCCATTTACTTAAAATATGTTACCATTTCTAGGATTCTCAATGTCAATTACCCCATAAGGATATACTTTTTTTACAACAAAAGGACCACTCCACCTTGATCTCAATTTTCCAGGAAACAAATGCAATCGAAAATTATAAAGCAAAACCTTTTTACCAACCTCAAATATTTTTTTTGAAATTTTATTATCATGAAAATCTTTGATTCTTGATTTATAAATTTTAGAATTCTCATATGCATCATTTCTCAGTTCTTGAAGTTCATTGATTTGCAATTTGCGCAATTTTGAAGCTTCATCAAGGTTGAAGTTAAATATTTTGATTGCCCAATAAGCTTTATGTTCAAGTTCAACAGGTAAATGACAAGATTCCATAAACTATCCTATAAGGCGACATGCCTAATGATGTTTTGAAAGCAGTTCTGTATGCCCAAAGTGTATCGGTAAGTCTAAAAGACCAATCTTTACGGTTTGGGTTAACTTTTCTTCAAAATTTATTTTATCTCCCTATTTGCAAGTTCAACTTGTCCATTTGTCTGAGGGTGATAAGGGGTTGCAACTTTATGTATGATTCCATATTTCTTCATTAAAGTTCTGAAAACTTTGTTACAAAAATATTTTCCCCCATCACTGATAATAGATCTAGGAATTCCAAATCAACTTAAAATATTTTCTTTCAAAACTTTTATCACTATTTTGTGATCATTGTTTCGACAAGAATTGCCTCGATTCATTTTAAAACATAATTTATGGCAACCAATATGTAAAGAAAACCAAATGATAATGTAAATGACCCCATAAAATCAATACCTCAACAGTCAAAGATTTCAATCACTAGGATAGGGTGTAGGGGCATCATATTTCTCTTTAAAAGGGACCCTAACTTTTGACAATTTTCACAACTTTTGCAGAAAGTATAAGTATCTTTGAAAGAGTTGGCCAATAAAATCCATATTGCAAGATTTTTGCAGTAGTTTTCTTTACAGAAAAATGACCACCACATGCTTCTGAATGACAAAATTTGACAATATTACATATCTCATTGTCAGGCACACATCTTCGAAAGATTTGATCATTACAATATTTGAATAGGTATGGATCATCCCAATAAAAAATTTTAACCTCAGTCAAAAATTTCTTTTTGTCTTGAGAGTTCCAATGCGATGACATATTTTCTGTCACAAAAAATTAACAATGTCAGCAAACCAAGGTAAAATAAAAACATTAAATAATTGTTCATTAAGGAAAGTGTCATTAATAGGTGTAGTTTGAAATGAGTCATCACAAACAAGTCTCAACAAATAATCAGCCACTACATTCTCTACTCCCTTTTATCTCGAATAGTAACATTAAATTCCTGGAGTAAGAGAATCCACCTAATCAGTCTTGGTTTAGCATCTTTTTTTGACAAAAATATTTCAAAGCTGCATGATCACTGAAAACAATAATTGGTGAGCCAACAAGATAAGATCGAAATTTATCCAATGCAAAAACTACAGCAAGTAATTCTTTTTAGTTGTTGTATAATTCAATTGAGCACCATTTAAAGTTTTACTTGCATAGTAAATAACATATGTTTTTTATCTTTTTTTTGTCCCAAGACAGCTCCAACAGCAAATCACTAGCATCACACATTATTTCAAAAGGTAAAGTCCAATCTGGAGGCTGCATGATTGGAGCAGACGTAAGCATGCTTTTAAGCTTAACAAAAGCATTTTCACAGTTTTCAGTTCATTCAAAAATAGTGTTCTTTGTTAGAAAATTACACAAAGGTTTAGATATTATACTAAAATCTTTGATAAATCTTCTATAAAAACCAGCATGTCCTAAAAATGATCTAATCTCCTTCACAGTCTTTGGTGTTGGCAAATTGGCAATTAACTCAATTGAGATTTATCAACCTCAATACCTTCTGATGATATAATGTGTTCAAGAACAATACCAGTTGTTACCATGAAGTGACATTTCTCCCAATTGAGCACAAGATTCTTTTCTTCACACCTGATCAAAACCTTTTCTAAATTAGATAAGCAATAATCAAATGAATTACCAAAAATAGAAAAATCATCCATTAAGACTTCAAGAAAACGTTCAACCATGTCACTAAAAATACTAAGCATGCATCGTTGGAATGTAGCTGGTGCATTACATAATCCAAAAGACATTCTTCGATATGCAAAAGTACCAAAAAGACATGTAAAAGTTATTTTCTCTTGATCTTCAAGTGCAATTGCAATTTGATTATACCCATAATATCCATCTAAAAAGCAATAAAATTTATGTCCCACAACTCTTTCTAAAATTTGATCCATGAAAGGTAATGGAAAATGATCTTTTCTAGTAACTGAGTTGAGTTTTCTATAGTCAATGCACATTCGCCAACCAGTAACAGTCCTAGTTGGAATTAAGTCATCATTCTCATTCTTGACTATAGTAACCCCCAGAAGTACAACTTGAGTAGGACTTACCCATTTGCTATCAAAAATAGAATAAATAATTTCATTATCTAAGAGTTTAATGACTTCATTTCTTACTACTTCTTTCATATTAGGATTTAGCCGTTGCATTTCTCTAGATGGTTTAGCATTTTCCTCTAGATAATGTTATATGTGCAAATGAAAGGATTAATACCTTTAATATCAGCAATGTCCATCCTAAAGCATTCTTATGCATTTTCAGAGTTTCGATCAACTTACCTTCTTGAAATGCATCGAGTTTAGAAGAAATTATTACTGGAAAAGTCTCATTCTCACCCAAGAAAGAGTAATTTCAAATTAACTGGCAAAGGTTTCAATTCAACCACGGGAGCTTTAATACTTGATGGAATAGATTTTTTTGTTGATGATGAAAGTTTTTCGAACCTTGGCTTCCAAAAATATTTTTCTTGTACCTGCAAAAATTCAGAGATAGTATTAGTTTGTTCCTTTCTATAAATACTTTCACTTTCAAACAAGTTTCCAAAGAATCTGAAGAGTTAGTAGTAGTAAAAGTATTTATGAACAAGTTCCTCAATCGAATCCACTTCATGTACTTCGACATCTTCTGCAGGTTGCATACAAACATTAAACACATTTAGTTCCAAAGTCATATTTCCAAATGATAACTTTAAAATACCATTTCTACAATTGATCAAAGCATTTGAAGTTGCAAGAAAAGGACGACCCAAAATGATAGGAATTTGTGTATGTGTTTGTGCAACAGGCTCTGTGTCCAAAACAATGAAATCAACTGGAAAGTAAAACTTATCAATTTGTACCAACACATCTTCTACTATCCCCTTTGGAACTTTAATCAAACGATCAGCTAGTTGGAGTACAACAGAAGTTATTTTAAGTTCTCCCAAACCTAACTGTTCATAAACTGAGAAAGGTAGAAAACTTACACTAGTACCAAGATCAAGCAAAGCATACTCTATTCTAGTGTTTCCTATGATACATGAAGGTTGGACAACCTGGATCTTTATACTTTGGTGGAGTGAATTGTTGAATGATTGAACTAACATTTTCAGTTAAAAATGCCTTCTTTTGTATATGATGTTTTCTTTTGATTGTACATAAATCTTTCAAAAATTTGGCATAAGGTGAAACTTGCTTGATTGCATCCAATAATGGAATATTAATCTTGACTTGTTTAAAAATTTCATAAATTTCAGCATTTGAGTTCAATTTCTGAGTTGCTTGCAATCTTTGAGGAAAACAAGTCAGAAGGCATTGAACTCAGAAATTGCAAGCAACTCAGAGATTTATGTAAAAAGATTTATGCATAATATTTACCAATGATGAAAAAACAATCTTTGATAGTGGTAAATATTTTTTTTTTTCATCATTTTCACGCTTACCTTCTTCAAACTTACCTTATCGTCAAGATAATTTTCATTTTTTATTTCTGGAGGTGAATTAGAAACTTTCTCCTTAGGATGAATAGTCTTGTCAACAACTTTTCCATTCCGAAGAGTTGTAACTGAATTAGCCTCCTTGACTGCATTTTCACCTGAAGAAGAAACATGACACTGAATAGAAGGATTAGGTTGAGGTGAGCAGGAAATTTATCTTTTTCATGAGTACGCAAAAAAGTTATCAGTGTTGAAAGTGTGCTTCTGATCTCATTGATAGCTTGTGAAGTCTGATTATTGATGTTTGTTTGTTCATGCATAAATGCTTGCAAAGTCTCCTCAATGGATTTTGTATGTGGAGGTGGATAAGAATGAAAGTTTTGTGGTTTTTGTGAATGCAGTGGTTGGGCACGGTTATCATCTCGCCAACTGAAATTGGGATGATTTCTCCATTGTGGATTATAAGTTTCAGAATATGGAGAATGAAAAGGTTTTTTGAATGTGTTCAAAAATTTGCTTGTACTGGAATGTTTGGACATTCATTGATGGAGTGCCCCAAAATTTCACAATTGCTACAAACTTCTTCCTCTTGTATAGATTGATTTCCTTACTTTTTAAGTTCCATGGCTTCAACTTTTCTTGTTAAACTAGCAAGCCTAGCATTTAGATCATCTTCAGGGCTAAGGTAATATTTTCCTTTATTACTATTAGCAAGATTAGATCTAATAGAACCTTCGGAAGAATTAACACTATGCCATGATGCGAGTTTTCTGCCAAATGATCTAGATATTCTAGGGCTTCATCAGGTTCCTTATTAAGAAACTAACCATTACACATTGTTTCAACAAATTGTTTTGTTTCAGGAATTAAACCTTCATAAAAGAAACTAATTAAGTGCCATTTTTTAAAAACCATGATATGGGCATGAATTCAACAAATCTTTAAATCTTTCCCAACATTGAAAGAAAACTTCATTCGAATTTTGAGAAAAATTTTGAATTTGTCTTTTCAAAAAATTAGTTTTATGAGTTGGAAAGAATTTTTTCAAGAATTCAGCTTGCATTTCTTGCCAAGTGCCAATTGACCTAAGTTTTAAAGAATTAAGCCAATTTTTTGCTTTATCTTTTAAAGAGAAAGGAAATAATTTGAGCTTAACAATCTCATTTGTGCAAGTTTGATCATCAAAAGTGGCACATACTTCATCAAATTCTTTTAAATGCAAGTAAGGCTTTCAGAGTCTAAACCATGGAAATTAGGAAGTAAAGGGATCATACCTGATTTGAATTGAAAATTGTTTGCATTTAGAGGAAAAATGAAACAAGAAGGAGAAGAATTTCGACGAGGTTGCAAGTAATAACGCACGGTACGCACTTGTTGATTTTTATTTTCATCCTGAACACTTTTATTTTCAGCCATGGTAGAAGTGTGTGGAGATGATTCAAACAAATTTTCAAACAAAGTTTCAGAATTATTTCTTACTAAACGTCGAGAATTATGACTACGATACCATATAACCATATATCCATAAAGAAAATAAACAAACTATATTTATAAAGGAAAATATTAACAAACCTGAATACTTACCTTGCCTTCCCCGGCAACGGCGCCAAAAAACTTGCTACAACTTTAAGGTTGCAAACCCAAGTACAGTTGTAGTAAGTAATAAATTTCTCGTGAGCCCGAGGTCAATCCACAGGAAAGTTGTTTGAAGAATTCAAGTTTATATTTCTAAAAAGATGGAGTTTATGTGAATCAAAATATATGAACAATTAATGTATGATGTAACTAAAGAAAAATCGAAGTAATAAAAGTACTGAGGATTAGGGATCCACTCTTGAGTTTTGGATAAAGAAATGATTATTTATTCTTTTTACCTCTATTAATTGCCATAATTGGAATCCATACATAATGAAGGTTCCAATGGAAAGATATTATCAAGTAACTCATGCAATAAGGTAATCATGATATTGTCTTACTATTGCAAATTATCTTTTAATGCCAACACTTATTTATGGGATCAAGCATTTATGTACACCTTCGTCAACAACAAATCAAGGTTTCACATTAGCAGTCGGTGGGGTAAAACCGTACAATAAGCTAAATGAACCCAAGTATTTGTTGTGCCATTGGAGATACATAAATCAAGAATCACCACAAAACAAGTAGGGTTTAGATAAAAAATAAAAATAATAATACAACATACTTAAACAATTTCTACCCTTATAACCATTTCTCTTCCTACATCAAGAGATTCACCCTTTTTCCTCAGCAAAATAAAATTTAGAAAGACATAATAAAAGTAACAAAGACTAAAAATATAAGAGAAACTAGAGAATGCATTTCTATTACTACTAGAAAACTTACAATACTAGAAAACATACAAACTAGATAACTTAACCTAAAGAAACCCTCTACCCCCCCCCCTCTTACAAGCTTAATACATGGCCTATTTATAGTACTTGGAGTAAGCTAGAGGCCAAACAAATAATGGAGGGTTAATCAAGTGGTATGCTAGTTGCCAAGAGTTGGTAAGTTGTTACACAAATTTCTCATCCACTGAATTGAATTACATTTTTTGATCAGATATAGCCTAATTTTGAAGATATGTAAAGAATCAAAATTGTATATCTTTCAACGCTGATATATTTTCATATATCTTTTGTCAAATTTGGCGATTGGATGAAGGAGATATGGTCAAATTACCGAGTCATGTCCAAGAGCCGCCCTGTAACATCAGTAGCAACTTGCAGCCTATGGTTTTACCATTTTGACATATTTTTTCAACCATCTTGTCTTCAGAAAACTTGTTTATTTACCTATTCGGTATAACATATCCTAATTTCAGACCAAAATAAATTTGGGCTCAAGATATATAACCGAATGGTAAAATAAGTCAATACTGGGCTGAATTCTGATCCGAATTTTGGTGATCCATTTTGTGTAATTACTTGGATGAATTTTCTACTATCATCAAGACTGAATTGGGCTGAGCCTCCAACATAAAAGTTGTACCTCTATCTCTTGGCTTTCAAATGAAACAAGCTTCAGGTCCATAGAGTTTTGGATCATGAAGTTATGCTCAAATTACAAAAACTGCACAAGTCTGGAAACATGCTTTAATTTATTCCCTAACATAAAATATTAATAAAACAATAATATTAACAAGAATAAAGTAAGAAAAGTATAAAGGATTTGATATAAAAATATGTCAAAATATGCACCTATCAAAAATCATAATTGAAAGTCAATAGTTTTAGAAGAGATGAATGCTCTAAGGAAAAATGGTACTTGGGAGATAGTTGACTTGCCCAGGGAAAAGAAAATAGTGGGATGTAAATGGGTATTTACAGGGAAATGCAATGCAGATGGAAGCATAGAAAGATACAAGGCCAGACTCATCGTCAAGGGATTTACACAGACTTATGGGATTGATTATCAGGAGATATTTGCTTTTATTGCAAAAATAAACTCAATTCGAGTCTTATTATCTTTGGCAGTAAACTTCAATTGGCCGCTACATTAGTTAGACATAAAAAATGCATTTCTAAATGAAGATTTGGAGGAGGAGGTCTTTATAAATCTACCACTTGGATTTGAAGGAAAGTTGGGTAGTGGTAAGGTTTGTAGGCTAAAAAAGTCTTTATATAGTCTCAAACAGTCTCCTACAGCATGGTTTGAGCACTTTGGAAAGGTTGTGCGAGGTCATGGCTATTGTCAAAGTCAACCAGACCCTACAATGTTCTATAAACATTCAAGTGAAGGTAAAATTGCTATTCTAATTGTTTATGTGGATGACATAATTTTGACTGGCAGTGATGAGATTGAGTTGGAAAACTTGAAAAAATACCTTGTTGGTGACTTTGAGATCAAGGACTTGGGTGTACTGAAGTACTTCCTTGGAATGGAATTTGCTAGATCTAAGGAAGCTATGTTCATTTGTCAGCGCAAATATATACTTGACTTACTTGGTGATATAGGTTTACTTGGTTGTAAAGTAGCCAAAACACCAATTGAAGCCAATCTCAATCTACAACCTTCCAAAGTCGAAGATATAGTAGATAGGGATAAATATCAACATCTTGTTGGAAGGCTTATTTACTTGTCTTATACGCGACCTGACATTGCTTTTGCTGTGAGTATGATCAGCCAGTTTATGCATTCACCAGGTCCCGAGCATTTTAAAGTTGTGTACAGGGTTTTAAGGTACCTGAAGAAACTCCTGGAAGAGGATTGCTCTTTAAAAAATATGGGCATATACAGGTTGAAATCTATACAGATGCTGATTGGGCAGGCAGTATTATAGACCGAATGTCAACTTCAGGTTACTGTGCTTTTATTAGAGGAAATCTCATCACTTGGAAAAGTAAAAAACAGAATGTGGTAGCAAGAAGTAGTACTGAAGCTGAGTTCAAATCAGTTGCTTATGGAATCTGTGAGGGTATATGGATCAAAAGATTATTGGAAGAATTAAAGGTGTCTGACTCCAATCCCATGAAGGTGTATAGTGACAACAAAGCTGCCATTGCTATCGCCCATAATCCAGTACTCCATGATAGAACAAAGCATGTAGAAGTTGACAAATATTTCATCAAAGAAAAACTTGACAACAAGGTTGTTTGTATGCCCTATATCCTGACTAGCGATCAAATCGCTGACATACTCACAAAGGGACTGCACAAAAGGTAATTCGACAAGCTAACAGCCAACCTGACCATGGAAGATATCTTCAAACCAGCTTGAGGGGGAGTGTGGAAATTAGAAGGATTTAGTTTCTAATTATACTGAATGATTTGCTCTCTAATTGACCTTTATTCTTTTTCTATAAATTAATTAGTCAATACCTATATTTTAGATAATTGAGTGTAATTAGGTGTTAGGATATTTACTTTCCTTTTTTCATGATATTTCCATTTTTTAACCTATAACCTCATTTCTCTATAAAAGAGTTTTTGATGTATATTCTGAAAAATATATTTGAATATAGACATTAATGAAAAACTTCTTCATTGTTAATAAATTCCAGTTCTAATATGACAGTTTGCTTGGGGAAATATTGATCAAATTAACTGAACATGTAGATCCATTGTTTAATATTTCTCGTTTCCATTAATTTATGATGAAATTCAGCAGGCCAGCATCTTTTTCATTGAGGCTACACGAGAGGGAAGCCTTACCTTTGTCCTGGCCAAATTTGATGGAATACTTGGGCTTCGTTTCCAGGAAATTTCTGTTGGCGATGCAGTGCCACTCTGGTATGCGTCTTCTCTGTTTCTATCTTTTCTATGATATTTTCTTTTAATGTCTGCAACAAACTGATTCTTATTGCAAAATGACAGGTACAATATGGTAGATCAAGGTCTTGTTGATGAGACGGTATTTTCTTTCTGGCTTAATCGTGACCCAGAAGCAGAAGTGGGAGGTGAGATAATCTTTGGCGGAGTTGATCCAAAACACTACAAAGGAAATCATAGTTATGTTCCCGTAACGGAAAAGGGGTATTGGCAGGTATATGAAAATGAATTCTCATTTTTAATAGAGCTCTAGTAACATCCATTTTTCTGGACCTGCTTGTGTAAATGTTTCTTTTACCAGTTTAAAATGGGCGATTTCCTCATTGGGAACCAGTTAACCAGTAAGTTCTGCAGTATCATTGACAGAAGGTTGTTACGTAATTAAATTGGTATCAAAATTTAAAAATGCTATGATTTTTCTTGGTCTCTATTTCAGGACTCATTAATTAGACTAGTTTTAAGTGCTTAAGTGTAATGTAGAGTACTACTTCAGTTGTATCTTCTCGGTCTATGAGTATATATTGTCTTACTCCGCAAAGCATATATTATAAATTTTATCTAGAACTTGGTTGCATCACATTCCTAGGATGATATTTTTGGGTTTGAAAAGCTAAAAAAATTCTCGTGAGTCTGAATTCTCTTTCTCATCAATCATTCCACCAGGTTTTTGTGATGGTGGTTGTGCTGCTATTGTGGATTCTGGGACATCCTTGCTTGCTGGTCCAACTGTACGTAATTTCTACCATTTTATTCTTGATTCATTCTCGAAAGAAAGCCGGAATTTGGTTTAGCTTTCTCGTTTTTCTTCACAAAATATTGCTTCTGTTATAATCTGCCCTATTCAATGGCAATATATAGTTATATTCTCAATGACCTACAATTTCAGACTGTTGTGACTCAAATCAACCAACCCATTGGTGCAGTAGGAGTTGTGAGCACGGAATGTAAAGAAATTGTCTCTCAATACGGAGATATGATATGGGATCTCCTGGTATCTGGGGTATGTCTTGCTTTTACCTTTATCTCTCTCTCTCTCTCACACACACACATACATGCACATATAGATTCACACGCATTGCTTTCTTCAGCCTACTTCAAACTTCAGGCCTGAAATATATAAACTCTGTTGTTCTGCAGGTACAACCTGATAAAGTTTGTTCGCAGATAGGTCTACGCTTTTCCAATGGAGCCGAGTCTGTGAGGTCTGAATACCTTAACTTCTTGGTCTTAAATATTGGTCTTGTGGGACTCCTTTAACTTAGAAATGGGTTTAATGCGTTATGTCCTAACAGCTTGAAAATATGCTAACAGAATGGTTTGCTGGATAGACTCTAAAGCTTACTGCAGCTATAATCTATCTTTGGTGCAGTTATATGAATAGCTGAAAGCCTAGTTGATATGTATACTTGTTAATTCTCCTAAGCGTTAGCTTGACCCTAAAGCTTTCTGCTACATAAATCTACTAAGTTTCTTCTTCCATGTTGTCACTACTGTTTATTTCATTACAATTATAATCCTATGGTACAAGGATTTGTAGGGGTGTGCATGGTTTAATAAACCGACCAAATCGTGCCGAAATCGAAAATTTGGTATAAACCGAAATTGAACTGAAATTTTTGGTTCGGTATTCGATATGCATTTTTTCAAAACTTTGGTATTCGGTTCGGTATCGATATTTGATCGGTATACCGTACCGAACCCAATACTGATTTTTATTTATTTATTATTTTTTTTAAAACATTGTTGATTAATTTTGACATTTTAAGTATTTTTTAGTCTATTATCCTTATGTTCAATTATTTAGTAATTAATTAAAAATTATTTAGTTGGTGCTTATAAAGATGATAAAATTTAACTTAATAAAAATAATATTTATATATATATATATTATTTTTAATAACTAAAAGAGTCAATTTTTTTTGTTTGATGAAATACATCACCAAAATATCGATTGAATACTTACCATCTATGGATTAAACTAAATGTAATTTGATTCCTTAATTAATTATTGTTAGTCACAAATGGAACAAATATATAAGCATATTTTTATTTTCAACAATTTAATTATTTACCTTTGCCCAAATAATAGCCATTTATGAATGAAAATAAATTCTAAAAAATAGTACAAATGATTGAATTATATTTTCTATAGGTCACAACTCCATGATTAATAATTGTTATGCATAAATTTTTGAAAAAAGAGGGAATAAGATTTTTTTTTATATAAATTTCGATTTTACCAAAATTGTACCGAATTACCGAATTTTTTTCGGTAATTATAGAACCAAACTGATTTATTTCGGTTCGGTATTCGGTTTGAAAATTTTTCGTAAATTTTTGTTATTTTTAACTAACTATTAATTATATAAAATTATAATTTTTTAAAAATAAAAAAAATGACTTGAAGTCTTAAACTTTAAATTTGAATGAAAATTTTTGAACTTAAATTTGAAAAAAATAATTATTACCTAAAATTTAAATATTTTAATTATAATAAATTTAAAAAATAAAAAAGAAAGATGTTCAACTTGAAATTTTAAAGAATATAGAATTGAAAAATGAATAATTAAAGAAGGAAATAAAATATAAAAAATAATTTAATGAAATAATTAAAATAGTATATAATATATAATATATATATAAAATTAAGAATAAATAATTGAGAGTTGAAAATTAATAAATTAAGAATTGAGAATGTTACTCCAACTCGTAACTGGTCCGTGAACTCAAAAATCAATTACGAGTTGGATCTGTTGACTATAAGCAATGTCTGATTCCAATTCGATCCGTGGTCATTTTTGAATGTCACAAATCTTGATTTTAAAATGAACCTAACTAAGTTGCTTAATGTTTTGTAGATCATGCCCCCAAAAATGCCTTTAATAACTCTACTTTCTGAAAAATAATAAACTAATATTTTTTGTAAAAATATCAACTGAACTTCTCTGTTCATGCTTGCTTATTGCCTGCTATTTGTTTATTGTTTAATACTCTTTTACATTGATACTTAAGTAATATCACCGTTAAGGTGGTATTTCAGGCGATCTAACCATAATTTTCTAGGAGGATATGTATTTGAGAATTTGAATATGTGATAGTAGTTTATGAACCAATCACTCTTCTTATGGTGAGGAATTTTAGTCTAACTAATATTTGTAATGAAATGGAATAATGGTCTTATCTTTTGAACAATAATTATACTTCACATTGGACATTCCACGACGGCAGGGGAGGAAGGGAGGGGGGGAGACTATTATGAGCCACGTCCAAGGGTGAGAAAATTCTTCATTTGTTACTTTGTACTCTATAATTTGTTGGTATAATTGCTAAATTTGCATAATTTCTCCTTCATGTATGGTTGTCCTATATTATAGAGGGAACCACTATTATTTCGACTGCTATAATGAAAGTAATAGGGATTTCTCTTGTAGCTAGCTAGCTTTCTTCCTCTTTTCGGAGTTATATCTTATTTCATGAAATTTAATCTCATTGATAGATATAATCATAATATTATTAAGTATAATTTTAGGTATTGCTTAAAAAATATAAAAATAAAAGTAAAAATTAGTCTATCAATTTTCTCTTGTAGCTAGCTAGCTTTCTTTCTCTTTTTGGAGTTATATCTTATTTCATGAAATTTAATCTCATTGATAGATATAATCACAGTATTATTAAGTATAATTTTAGGTCTTGCTTAAAAAATATAAAAATAAAAATAAAAATTAGTCTATCAATAATATTTCAATTGGGTTATGTGATGTTAGCTCTAGGAATAAAATCTTATTGAAGTGTTTTATTTTCAGACATTCCATAATAAAGGACTCTTATGTAACGTCCAAATGCAATTTTTATGCTGGTTGTCCTCCTATCTTTTATTTTTGCACAACAAATAAAAAGAACTCAAGTAATAAATACTGAAAGTACTAGGCATTTTTGCTAAATGTAGGTAGCTGTCGTCAGCAAACCCAGATCAGAAGCACAAACAAATTGAACCTTAACAGCAAATAAGGGTCGAATAAATAAAAGCAACTCTGGATACAAACTTAGAGAAATGTTGCAGCATAACTTTAGGACCAAAAAATCGCAAATCAAGACAATAGCAAGTGGAGACGTACGGAGCATATGAGTCACGTGCTAACTCAACAGAAAAGTTCGTTAGCCCTTAGACGGGCTTAGGAGGAAAAGCCAAATGGGCCGAAGAATTGGGCTTAGTCCACAAAAGTTGACTTGGGCTGGACCTAGTCTTAGGCTCTCTTATTGCCCATAATCATATCATCTTTTAGGGCATTGGATGGTCAAGTTCAAATATGTCATAGAAGAAAGGCAGAAGTTATAATTTAATAAAAAAAATAAAGAAATAGGAATTTATGTTGTTGATAATTTGTTGGTTTAGAATATTTGAAGCAATTTTTTATTAATTTGTAGTGGATATTTAGCTTACGAAGCTAGTTAACTAATAGTCAAGGTTTTAGAAAACATATGATCATATAAATGACTTTTCACATCTATATATAATTAATTATGTGCTTGTAATTAATTAATTAAGTGACTACAAATAAAATATAAACAACTAGAATATTGGATGATGTTCAACAAATAACAAATAACGCTGCAATCATAATTTAATGGAGGCCCCAATGAAAGAAAGTTGGTGGGATGCCAATCTAGAAATTTTATGTGATTGCACGCAAATCATGCCAAACATGCTAATACCATCCATATCAAAGGTTCTATGCCCATTTCTAATGGAGATTAATTAATTATTGGGTTGATACTCTTGCTTTCTAGTGCTTTTAATATAATGATCCCAAAAAATGGCTTTTGAAACATAAGTTAACATTTTTAATCCCATAAAGAAAAAGTATAGTTGAAGTTTTTGGAAATGGAGGGCTTCTTGTCACTTTCTTTGGGATCAAAGAAAGTAGTGCTAATACTTAGAGCAACAGCACATAATACTTAAACGGTGAAAATGTCATTTTCTGCTTAAAGAGGTTTATGTGGTGGATCACATATGATTTTATCATATTCACGCAAGTAAATGATGGTTATTTTAGAATAAACTATAAGAATTACCTATAGAGTTTAATTTAATCATAAAAAAATTTAATTATCTTTTAAAATTGCATATACCTTCTTAAAATTTGTCTTTATTTTATAAAAGTCCTCCTCAATATATGTAATTTATAAAATAAAAATAAATATCAAGGGAGTATTTTTCATTTACAAACTTAGATGAGTTTTTTTTAAATAGCACAAATCTCATGTATAATTGTGATTCACCTTTATTTTAAGATGCTGTATATTGAATGCACACATTTGGATTACTTCAAATTAACCTAATTAAGCCAAATCGAGAAGTTTAAAATTACACAAAGCAAAATCAGACTTGGTTAAAATTTAAAATTTTGAAAGTTTTCAGAAAATGGTTATACATTTGGCATTAATAAAAACTAAGCTACTTATTATCCTACACAAATGAAGTAATTGAGTAAAGGAAAGAATAAGTACTTTTTGAACTTTTCCCCCCTGAAATTATAAGCACCATTAAAGCAAATGCAGCCACCCATAAATACTTCGTACAAGTCTAAGGGTATGATTACCTTAATCTTTTCATGATTAATTTGTTTAGGCCTAAACTACCATCAATAATTTAGGTCTAGTTATACCAAAATTAGCTTAATCTTTTCATGATTCTTGGTCCAGAGCAGTCAAGAATTTGCATGAAGAAACGCCGTTTAACGCGTAAATCTTAGACCACAGCCTAGCATTATGCTCGCGGTGATATTTTTAAACACTTTTGTCAAAAATAATTAATGGAATAATTTTTGAAAAATAGTTAATTTAATGTGAAGACAGCAAACACACACTACCTTAATTAATATAAACATAGCAACAATATTCTTAAAGCAAATTTGGAAAATATGTGTTCCGTAGTTCTTCTAAGTACAAGTTGAACGGACATAACAATCTGTGGCTCTTTGCTTTTTTGTTTTTTGATTTTTTTTGTAAGAATCCCAAAAAGCTAGACAGCTTGCAGGCAATGTTGGAAGCTCAAAGAGAAGGTTCTGATGGAAAGCCAATACAATACATCAACTCAAATCATTCAAGAAAGAGACCAAAAGGTTTTCTTTTGACCCTTTTCTTCACTCTTTTGAAGGCATTTCTTTGTTCTTTCATTCTTTGTTAGGGTATTTTAAATTTAATTGCTCCACCGAATTTTAGGGTAACCTAAAAGTTGAAGGTTAAGCAAATCATGGCCTTAAATATTATTAGGTTAATTATGAAAATTGAAGGGGCACCTCCCCTTCCCACCCCCTCTTTAATTATAAAATTTTATCCCTTAGAAATGATAAAATTATTATTCATATAATTAGGAATATCTCAATATTCATTTTTACCAAAAAAATTCAATTTCGCTCCAATATAACTGTATTAATTGACTGGGATGTGTACCAATACACAAGATATTGAATAACATATCAATTTTGTGTATGGTTTTTAGATGAACTTTGCTTGAAGATTGAGAATTATGCAATTTCAAATACCTAACTACTTGGACTTCATTAATGAAAATAAAGCAAAGTAGGAACAATATTCTAGAATAGTTTTTATATCTTGAAATCATATATAAAATTTGTGTATATCATGGCAATCATATGGTCATATAATGCCTTTTTACATATCCAGGTCAGTTAAACCTAACTCACCTGCCATTTGCCATGGGATTAGGAAAATGCTTCACGCAATTTACTTAATTAACAACAATATTTTTTACCCCATTGTTCTAAATGATCATTGCAATACTGGATTTAAATATATATAAGAAAATTTTGTGTCAATTTAAAGCAACCCTTTTAAATCTAAAAAAGTAATAATTAGACACAATAAAATTCATGTGAAAGTAGATGCTACCGAAATGAGTAGTGCTCAAGTTGAGTTGTTAGTCATTGAATTATATATGTTAAAACTAGTATTTTAATTTCTGACATTATTACAATTTCAATGTTTTATAAACTTAATCAAGTAATATCCAAATAGATAATATGAAATATTTGATATATTGTTCTTCTGTCTATACCGGTTGAATATATATAGAATTTACTATTGTTAATCCTGCTGCATTGTATTTATTATTCATCATATTTAAAATTATCTTTATAAAATATACGCATAAGGATAATCAATACAATTCAATAGAAGATAAAAAATAACACCAATTAAAAAAAATACTATTGAATGAAGGCGTATTTCTTTGAAAGCACTTTTCTTTTGAAATGGGTGAATTAATAGGGAATTTCTCACAATATGGACTGGAATATAGAGTTTAACTTACATCCCATCACAAGGAATCATTTTCTTTCAGAATTTTTGGGAGAAAATTCGAAAAGAAGGGTCAATGATTTATTGTATTACTTGAGAAGAAAGAGAGGAAGAAAAGACCCCCAAGATTTTATTTTTTTTTCCTTTTTTAAAACATCCCCATTAGGCATGTTTAGTCTACTTTGGAAGTGTCGGTCTCAAGTCCTTTGTTCTTTGCCTAAGTTTTTACTAGCAAAACAAGATCAACTGAAAAGTATAATGTTTTATATAATATTTTTTTAAATATATAAATAATATTAATTATATATACGCTACATAAATATATGATATAAAATACAAAATTAAAATTAACCAATACTGTTATGTAACTTCATTTCATGTAATCACAGCGATCAATCAGATCAATGCCTCTTGAACTTTCTAGATTCTCCACCGTTGGATCACCTCCTAAACCTACTATAAATTCCATAGAACTTCACAGCCATTGGAAAACAAAGACAACCCAACAACCTTTCTATCTATCTCCCTTCTATTAAACACTCCCAGGTTGTCTTTCTTTCCCTCGTGACCAAAAAACAAAACAGAGAACAGAAAGGTAAAAATGGCAGGCTGCAGGCAGAAGAAACCTTCTTTCTCTCTATTCAGTCTCTTAAAAGGCAGAAACTCACTTAGTACGCATGCATCATTGCGGGGAGCTTAGGAACCTTAAATTTTTTAGAAATGGAACTAGGTTTTGATTTTATGGCTTGGTGATGTGGCCTTAAATTTTTTAGAAATGGAATCGGGGTTCAATTCTATGGCTTGATGACATGGCGGGGTAGCTCAATATGGCAGTGATGTGGCGAGTTCATCCAAGTGGCATCCGCATGTTATGACACTATGCGGTTGAGTGCTGAGTGGATGTGATCGTACACGTTGGTGTTGACGATGCGTGACCGAAAGGCTGCAATTAGTCCTTAGCACTGATAGGGCGCGAGTGAGTACACACACCTATATGGGTGGTACAGATGTATGGTAAGGTTGTGGACTTTTGTATAAGGATGCAACTTGAACCACTAGATCCCAGCCAATTCTCAAGAGATGCAATCTAATGGTCCCGATTGATTCAGGCTAAGAGACATGGCCAATTATGAAGGGACATCTAAAATTTTATAAATAAGGTCCTTTCTATTTCATTTTCTTCACACCAATCAATTCGAATATTTAATTGATTTTTTCTTTCTCCCTTCTACTAAATATTTTGATTATTTTAGCATTCTTTTGATTATTCTTTGAATAAGAATATAATCGAGTTTTGGTTCAACCAACATGGTTAGTATAGTGCTGTACTAATCTTGTGATAAAGTGTTGTATCTTGGGATACAGACGTCCATGATCCTATAGCATCAAGCAGGGGACAAAATCTACCTTAAGAAGATTAACTTTATGATTACCTCACTTCAACTGAATTTCTAGATATAAATCTAAATCTCTTTTTGACTTACGACCAACAAATTTAAGATAGATTTTCATGGTTAATATGGAAATGACAACTGGAGTAGAAAATGGAGCTGCTAGCTCTAATCCAATCATCATGTCTCCAGCTTCCCAACATGAGAAATTAATTTTTTTTACCGGAGCTCATTTTAAGGGATGGCAACAAAAGATGTTGTTTTATCTCACCATCATGAACCTGGCAAGGTTCTTAGTGAAAAATGCCCCCACTTTTTCTGAAGAAGAAAGAGATCCCAGAATGACTTGTCTTTGATATATGGAGTCATGGCGACTTCCTATGCAGGAATTACATCCTCAATGGACTGGATAACACATTATATAATGTGTATTGTTCGGTCAAAATAGTGAAGGTATTGTATAAATCACTTGAAAAAAAATACAGAATTGAGGACATCGGCTTGAAGAAATTCATAGTCGATAATTTCTTAGCTCTAAGATGGTTGATTTAAGATAGTGATGAGCCAAGTGCAAGAGTTACAGATCATCCTGCATGATATTGTAGCTGAGGGGATGGTGTTAAGTAAATATTTTCAGATTGCTACTCTCATAGAGAAGCTATCTCCCTTGTGGAAAGATTTCAAGCATTATCTCAAGCATAAATGTAAAGAGATTACAATGGAGGATCTAATAGTATGCCTTCAAATTGAGGAAAACAACAAGGTTGCAGAAAAAAAGATTCCTGCTGATCGGATGGAGGCCAAATCTGACATGGTAGAGGACTCCAAAGTCAAGAAGGGCAAGAAAAGAAAGAGTCTTGGCTCATCCAAGGACAAGTATGCAAAGCAGTTCAAGGGCGATTACTACAACTGTGGTAAACCAAACCACAAGGTGAAGGATTATCGATTTTTGAAGAAAGAAAATTAGGACCAGGCTAATGTGATCGAAGAGAAAATAGTGCTGCTAGACATGTTGGACCTTATGCATTTGGCTGTTGTGTTTGAAGCCAACTAGGTGGATAACCCGAGAGAATGGTGGGTTAACACAGGAGCTACACACCATAATTTCTTAAATAAGGAGATATTTCTTCACAAATATTTTGATCAATGGAAAGAAGCTGTTCATGGGCAACTTATCAATTTCTATGTCGGATTAGGCAAAGTGGTATTGAAGATGACTTCAGGCAAGGATCTGACACTTGTTGATGTATTGCATATTCCAGATATCCAGAAAAATTTAGTATTTGGTTTACTACTTGTCAAAAGAGGGTTTAGGCTAGTATTTGAAACCGACAAAATTGTACTGACCAAACATGGTCAATTTGTAGGAAATAGATATATAGTCAAAGGGCTATTTAAAATAAATAGCCTATACTCAAAAAACTTTTGAAAGTGATACAAGTTTACCTTCTATGTACTTGCTTGAGTCTTCTTCTTTATGGTACTGTAAATTAGGTCATGTTAACTGAGTTTCTCTAAGAAAGCTGACAGGTTTAGGCCTTATACCTAAACTTGATATTGATCATAAATATAAATGTGAGATTTATGTTGAAGCTAAGTTTGCTAAGAAATCTTTTAGTTCAACTGAAAGTAGTAGCAAACCTCTAAGCTTGATACATAGTGATATATATGATCTAAAGTTTGTTCAAAATCGATGTGGTAAAAAGTATTTTATTACCTTCATTGATGATCACATTAATTATTACTATGTATGTTTTAAAGTAATAAAGATGAGGTTTAGACATTTTCATTACTAATAAAAATAAAGTAGAAAATCAACTTTGTGGAATGATCGATAGAGGTGGAGAATAAGATTCATCATCTTTTGATGAGTTATGTTCTAAGTTTGGAATAATTAACCAAACTACAACTCTATATACACCTCAGCAGGATAGAATTGCTTAGAGAAAGAATACAACTCTTGGACATGGTTAATGCTATCTTATCAGTTTTGGATTACCTCAGAACTTGTGGGGAGAAGCTGTTCTTATAGCTAACTTTATTTTAAATAGATTCCTCACAAAAAAATTGGATTAATACCTTATGAAATGTGGAAAAGTGGAATGCATTCCTAAAATACTTGAAAGTGTGGAGGTATCTATGATAAGCTCATAATTTGACATATTTCTGACACTTTCAAAAGCACAAATTTGGATGTTTTATCTCATAATTGATAGAATTGTGTCTTATATTATGATATTTGTTGCATAAGTTCAACAATTGAAGAAATGGAGTTGAGAGTTGGAAAAAATGGGCTAAATAATTAGCAATGCACTAAAAAATCATGATGTGGCAGTTTTTGTATTTTTGGCATGACATTCTCCATAAATATGATATTGATCTAATTTTAGTGGATAGAGAAAGATAACAGATAGGACTGCAATTCTTATTAAGACACCAAAGCCAATTCAACCTAAAAAGAGGTTAAAAATCAATTAAAATAGTTAAAAAGTATAGTCCAGACCAGTCAGGCGCTGCGACACTCCCAATCTCACTCTGCGACACCCCAAGGTCACACCATAGTGTGATGAAGAAAAAATGGATAGTAGCTAGGAGAAATATAGGCACGTTGCGTCGTGATGTGAGTGGTCATGAGCAGAGAAAAAATATGCTATGGATTTTGAGGGATAAGTGGCAATCTAAGGCATAACATGGAATCTTTCTTATTATACACTACTAGACCCTCACACACCGTGTGACATTCTATTAGATATACTATACACACACAATTACATCACACAGAACATAAATACACATATGCTTGCACGTAATTTCTTGAGCAACACACATGTGAGAATATACAATACATAATTCACACATCGTATAACACACAATTCATCACCCATATATACTCTACACCTAAATTCTCACACATATATCCTCTCCACCTAAAACACACATCTCTCCATATTTATCTATATAATAAATGAAAAAAACACACTCATTATCAAGGAGATTAGGATTTGAAGATAAGAAGAATAAAATCTTCATTGAGCATTGAGGATTTTGAAAAAGAAGTGAAGAACCAATTAATGGTTGTATATTTTAATTTCTTCTTTTATTTTTCTTAGTTTTGAAAAAATTTTAAGAATCATGATGTTAGGAAATACTTTGTGCCTGCTTAATTTCAATATGAACTAAACCACTTTTGTCAAGGTTTGGAAAGCTATCTTATTGAAGTTATGAATTAATGTTTATATTGTGATTGAAATATTATTTTTATTGGATAAGAAAATACTCTATTTTTAATGCCTCTTGAAACTTGACCAATTTCAAATTGATTTTAATTATTGCAATTAAGATCGAGAAGTTCAATTATAGCAATAGATCGGGTAGTATATGCCATGGACTAACCTCTATAGAGATATAGAGATAGGTACGTTCAATAGTCATAAGTGTGAAAGCTAGAAGTTAGTGGAATTCATAAAGCTCAAGGCATTCTTAATAGGATGCCTCGTAGCTAGAGATGGTACCGATGGCCTACTAAGGGTAGATTTGGTCTGACTCGATAGAAAGAGAAATAATTATATTAGGAAGATCCACCGTCACACAACCCATATCATTCCTAATCACAATTAAGCAAGGTTTATAACCACATAGGATGGCTAACCAATGCCTTCACTCTCCTTAACATCAAATCCAATCTATTAATCTCCTTAGGTTTTAGTTGCTTTTGTTAAATTTGATAGTTGTTACATTTTTATTTACTCACCACCATAATCATTCGGTTAAATATAGCATAGGTAATCTATATTTGGTACTTACACAAGCACTCATTAGGGATACGATACTTTACTCACTTTTTATTACTTGTTGGTACTGTGAACTTGTAGTTTGTTACCACTAATTTTGGGGTCACTAAGTTTTTGGTGCTGTTGCTAGGGAAATATGTTTTCGTGTGATATCAAAGTTGATTGTCTAGTTGTAGTTTGATGATTTTATTTTCTTTATTTTTATTTCATCGCTTTTGTTTTCTTTGTTTAATTCTCTTTGTTCAAGTTACTTTGAGAGGTCTTGTTTTTCATTGTAGGTATTGTTGGTGCATGACCCGGACATCTACATGGGATCTTGAGCCACATGACTTGAAAATAGAGAGAACTCTTCGTTTGTTGATAAGGAGAACAAAAGAGAAAAGTGTCACAACCTCCCAGCAATATGTATAAATATATATATATATATATAAACAACCTGTGCAACATAATTTGTGCACGCATGCATGTGTATAACTTTTTTTTTCTACTCAATTCAACAAAACATTGATAAAAGTAAAGTACTTTCATACCATGTAACACTGTATATACATATGTAGTTATTAAATATTAACCAAGTCTATCAAAACCATCACAAACCCAAACTCTCTATCACAAAGGAGTTTTGAAAGTGATATACAGGATAAAGTCACTAATATAATATAATAACTGTAAAATAAAAAACACAGCCCACAGAATAGGCCAACAGGTCGTCATCCAAGTACATTGAGCTTTGAAAACCTGTAGGAGCTCCACTACTAGCCAGTAAACCAAAGGTTTCAAGTCTTACCATGTTCACTTATAATGCATGAACTACATAAGCTAACACTCAATAAGGAAAAATTATGCATGACAAGAGTATGATATAAAATCTCATGCAACTCAACTCTAAGATACGATGCTATAAATGTGTCAAATTGAGTACTCATAAATCAAAGAGTTTTTTTTTTAAAAAATTACTTCATTTATTGGGCCCTTGGCCCACCCACTATGCACCGGATAGAACTCTGAACAATATCAATAATCACCTGGCTATAAACAAATTGACCCAGTCTAAGGGCCATCTCTTGGAATCACTAGAGGTCCACCCCCTGTCTTTCCCTGTGATCCTCTAGAAGTCTTTCCACTAGCGGAGTCAATAAGGGCACAGTCAAGTAGTCCACCCTCTCGTGACCACCAGAGACACACCCCCTATCAACCCCTGTGATCCTCTGAGAAGTAACACTCGCAGCGCCCCAAAATATCATATAAGCATGCCTCGCATGTCTCAGTACACTATTAGTGGCCAACCAAAATATTTTCTTTCTAAAAACCATGTCTCAAATCATATCGTGCATGCAAGAACCTCTACTATACTCATATGCCGTGCATGCACATGTAAATGCTCATGAATTGTATGTTCAATATGAAATACAAGTCATCTTGCTCTCAACATGTTTCAAGAATCATAAGACTTTCAGTCAAGTTTAATATCATCAACACATTAGATATAAATGCTTCAAGACATACTATGTTCATGCATTATAGTTGCAAATGGATCTTTACTTACCTTTCACTTGGTTGGTGGCTTAGTCTAGATTTGTTTATTGTTCCTCTCTAATCTTAGATGTAAAATATCCTGTAATATTATTCAACATCAAGCGCCATTCCCAATTTGGCAAGTTGAAAGCATAAAATATCTTATTAAGACCTTAAACACCAAGCTATCTAGGTAACATCCCAATCTAGTCCCTCAAATGCCTTCATTTCTCATCTTAGATACATGTAAACATTATATAATTGAAGTAATATAACTCTAATATCATGTACCTAATTGTTAACACTCAATAGCAACATGTCCAGGTTGAAATAGCTAAGTTATCAAATGGGACAGATTCACATTTTCATATTTACTTGCTGTCCAATTTAGTTGCATAATAATTTTGACATCCCTAAGCATATCCAATCACTCCTAAATTTTTTCCAAACTTAGATAACATGTATATCAATGTAACCATATCATATAATTTCTAAAAATTATGGATGTAGCTTCCCAAGTTTGGATCTCTTCACGACATACTGAAACAGATTGTTTTCCTACCGTGATAGTTTTACACACTTCATGACATTATTGGTTTTGGCACCCTTAAGTATATTCAATCACTCCAAAATTTTCACCATACTTAGATAACATATATAATGAGACAAAAATGTCAAATTACTACCAAAACTACTGGATTTATTGATGTAAAACCAGCACCATTCACATAGGACAGAATCTGAATTTCAAAGAAGATAGTTTTGAGCACCTCTTTAATTATCACACTATATTGCAATTTATAACCTCTATAAACTTACATAAATCACCTAGACTCATATATAAACACATATATGGTGAAATACATAGGTTTTAATCAATTTATTATATCTATATAAAGCATAAATATAAAAAATCAGCAAGTATACAGTTCTGTCCCTAGTGATTTTTATTGTGATTTTACAACTAAAAATCCTTATTTTGTGAATTATAAGACCACAAATAGCATTCTAACATGATTATAATAAATAATAGAATCTTTAAAAATCATAAACCCTAAAACAATTCAATAACTTAAATAAAAAACATGAGTTAAACTTACCTATGCATAGTTTAAAGTTCCAACTTGCTCCTTCTTACTTCCCTTTGCTTCCTTCACTTTTTTCTTTACTTGGAATTAATTGAGAGCAATTTATAAAATTCCATATGAAGGTTTTGGAAGTGAAATAGCTCAAAAAATAGTTTTTGGTCGTGGCTTAAGGATAGAAATGAAGAAAGGTTGAGGTGGAAGCTTGAGGTTGCAAGATTGAGGTGTCAAGTTGTGGTTCAACTATGATATTTTTCACACCTTATATAGCACTAATCTAGTGTTTCTCATTACTTATTTATCTATGTACAACCTAATTTACTCTCCATATGATCGGATAATACATATGCACTAATTTCTTAATCGTTCATGCGATCTCCAAATCGATCAACATTCGATTCTTAAATGATTGTCTAGTTTTCATTTTCTAAAATCACATGCACATATGAACCTTATATTATGACACTTAAATCATATTATATCAT